>JACEIK010001308.1:100732-116677 GCA_018107945.1 Datura stramonium
AATGATTAGGAGTACGAGAGTCCCTAATCATATCCACGTAAACCACATCCACGTAATTAATTGCCCACGAACTAGAAGTAGCATCCTCGCTCTCAAAAGAGTAGTGAGGCTAGTTTGTCGTGTTTAGAGGTTCGAAAGGCCATGAACATGCAATTCTAATTATGTGAGATGACAATTGATAGTTTCATGCTTAACCATTGCAAATCGTAGTAGCGCATGATTATCCGGCTTTAACTCTATGTTGCTCCTTAAGTGAATTCAGAATATTTCATTGACCACAATTAGACTTAATTAAACTCTATCGAAAACTTTTATAATCAATACTTGCGGTATTTAATATCACACTTGAACTTGATAGTTAGCTGAATTGGTCCAGTCCCTGTGGGTTCGACATTCCGGTTCTTAAAAAGAGCCACTGTATTACTTGCACGACCCGTACACTTGCGGGCACATCAGTACCTTACGGAAAAGAAGGATGCAAAGTCGAGGCTTATTCGTGGGTGTTGCTATTTCAGAATTTGACTTTTGAAGTCAAGGATTGAAAGGGGACTGAAAATCAAGTGATGGTAGATAATGTCCAAATCCACTCCTAAAAGTGAGAGAGTGTACACGGTCATATGCAATATAATTTATGAGTCGGGGTCGAATCCATAGTGAATAGAGAATGATTGCTACTAAAGTTATACATCAATCGATACTAACTAGCATCATTGTATAACAACTTGTAAAGTAAATTTTAGGGGAAAATAAGATCACTATATGACTCTAAAAGAAATAACAAAATAGGGCAATGTGAATTGAAGCAACAATGAGAGAAAGTACTAGGGATGTGCTATTGATGGGACATCAATAGGATTATGGTAAATTGATAAGTCTAAAGAACTAATTACAAGCATGAATAACCATGGACAAGGCTGCACCCAATGTTTCTCAACCACAAGGGTATATTTTACTTGAGTTCTCTCGAACCCCAAGGTCACATAAAAAATTAACCATATTAATTTGGAGAAGAGTTAAGCTATTTCTAGCCTTAACTCTTGAATGAGTTATGAAATTAGGTCTTGGCTATGTTTATCCCAACCCCACACCTTCAAAACTCAATTTCCCACTAATGCTTTCTCACCTAAATCCTACTTCTCTTTCTCAAGCAAAAGAAAGATAAGTAAACAGAATTTATGTTTGCAACGATAAATATTTCAATTGAAACTTAGATAAAGTAATATATTCATGCAAAATAAGTGATTCTAAGACTAAAGAAACAACACCCAATCCATTCTAAACCCCTATAAGCACGCACCCCTAGCAATAGAATTAACTACTCGTGAATAAAGATAAGAAGATTATACCAATAAATGATTCATGAACATTTATCATTGAATAGAAAACTCAAACTTCAAAATATTCTTAAATGGTGGTTTTTTCCCAAGCAACTTAAAGAAGAAGAAAGAAAAGCTCTCACTTCTCTCTATCATTTTCTCTCTACAATATGATATATTCAACAAGTTAACTCCTCCTATTATCAAGGGAGTGTACAAATTAGGGAAATTATGCTCCTCTGCCTTGTGCATGGATTCCCATTTTTTCCCTTAGAAGTATCTAAAGTATCTTTGTTCTAGAATTGGACAATTTTACACTTTTCAGCATGGAGTTCACTTGTGCAGCACCTGCATTTCTCATGTACCCATCTGTGAGATGCAAGTCTCTCGAAACCCTGAGCCAGAGACAATTGGATGTGTCCTTCAGTCACACCTTCATTTCAAAGGATCTCTTCAGCTTCCAACAAGTGAGACTCTACGTGGAACCTCCGCTTCGTAGGTGTCAACCTGCGAACCACAAGTATTCTTCTTCCTACACTTTGTTTTTTAGTTCAATTCCTCTTCTTTTCCTGTTTAAGTTCAATACCTGAAAAATCAAAAAGAAATAGCATAAAACCTTCCTAAATGAGTTGAAAACAAAGCAAAAGTTCATGCTTAAAAGATTAATGAGTTGGTAAGGCATTGTCTCACAACTAAGAAATTGACTTAAAACATGTCACAACAAAAGAGTTGTGCACAAAGGACCACTAAAACATAGGACAACCCCAAAATCATACATCAACTCAATACAAAGAAATTACTCAAACATGTTGTACATACTTCAAGAGATGACCAACAACAATTGGCATATTTCACAAATATTTCCTTTCATTCAAAACGAGGGGCCTACCTAATCAAAACAAGATCCAATAGTATCTCAAGTTATTGACAATCCACATTCAAGGATTTCCTTCAAATTCACAGCACACTTGTCTCATGCACACCTTTCTATTTGAAACACACTTTAGTATATACCCCAAGGAATTGATGCCACTCACACAAAGAGAAAATCCCATTCAATTTCATGTATTTCACACACATCGATATTATAGAATAAAGCAAATATGCTCAATCTCACAAAGAAATTCAAGTGCTTCCAAATTGACCCATAGGCTTGCCCTTCGTGTAACTTGCCACTAATGTAGAGTTGCTACACTCGGAATCACTAAGGTCTTGAGGGTTATAATAAGGGTAAGGGTAGGATAATTTATTAGTTTTAGTAACTAAACCTCCCTAAAGCCTTTTGTGAACATATGCAAACATCCTTATTAATAATTGGGATCACTCCACCTTATCTTTCTTTGTTCATATTCTTCATTTTTTTATCAAGAACCACCCTTATAACACCTTGACTTCCACAATTAGCCTCTTCAGAGATAACACCTTTCCCATATTCTTTTTCTTCTAATTATAGGATGTTTGAACCGACCATTTTATTCATTTTATCACCATTTGGTACTACCCCTCATTGAAACTCACATATTCTTCAAACTCCCAAACTTAAGCTTTTGCCTCATTTCTTCCTTATATCTCCATAAATTTTAGGCTTCAGGCCCCATTTTTCATTCTCTCAACATTAGCATCTGGGGAGGATGGGTTCCAAGAGAGGGGTTACAAAAGGGTAATAGTTTTGTAGTGCGGTTTCCAAATAAAAGGGTCAAAGGCTCGACCATTGGTTAGGATGTTCAAGGAGGTCATTTTGGGTGAAGTGACTATCCAAAGAAAGCCTAAGATCGTGTTCTAAGTGCAGCCACATCGAGAATTTCGACCTGAGTCACACTTAGGGCAAGTTTTAAACAATTATGCACACATGAGAATTCAGCTAAAGACCTCACCGCACAAGGAATCACAATCCAAGGAGTTTTCAAATTTTCAAGATCACATCAAGAGTATGGTTTTAGACAATCTACCATATGAATCAAAAAGCCAACTAAAGAATGTGCAACCCATGACAAGAAAATGCCTATTTGCAATTTCAAGTGCCCCTTTTAATCTCAAAAACCATTGTGCAATGCCAATAAAAGAATTTGATGCTACCTCTTAAAACAAGTACAACAAAGACTCAAAAAGATATTATACTTGGCATTTTCCCTTAAGAAAGTCGCCTTTCAATACATTATCGAAAAATGTCACCCGGTTAAACAACAAAAGAAAAGAAAGAAACTTTTGCTCCTTGGAAAAGAACTGTGGTATAAAGAAAACCCTTA
This sequence comes from Datura stramonium, assembly GCA_018107945.1. NCBI lineage: Eukaryota > Viridiplantae > Streptophyta > Magnoliopsida > Solanales > Solanaceae > Datura > Datura stramonium. The sequence goes on from JACEIK010001308.1 coordinate 104,295, forward strand.
AAGTTTGCTATCTAATATGAACAAAGGAAATTAGGAAATATGGGTCATGAAATATTTGTCAAGTAAAATCGACCCATCAATGGAAACTAACATGTCAACACAAGATTCTCATTTTAACACAAGCCCAACAAGGGAATTCACTCAACTAAGCAAAATTTAAAAACATCAATACAATAAGTAATTAAGCCTGACAAGGGAAACAAGAGATAATAAATGGCTAACAAGAGAGACACACCCCACCCCCAACTAAGAATTTACATTTTCCCCAAGGTGCAAAGCAAGAACAAAGATAGGTAAGAACTTCCTAAATGGGCTATTCTTCGGCATCATCATCAGCCTGTTCATTCTTGTCACCATCACCTCTTTGCTCAGTCCATCTTCTTCATCAAAGCCTGCAAACAAGTCATCAATGGGTCCTCCGACTATCGATGGGGCATCCATGGCCTTGTCAAGGAAGCTCATTTCGGGATCAACCGTAGGTGTATTGTTTTGTAGCTCTCTCATATAAGCTTTGAGAGGTGAGACCTTTACTTTGACCACATCCACACAGGAACAAAGCTTGTTCAAGAATTTAAACACATCCTTCATTACCTTCTTCACCGATCATTGGATGAGAGCTGGTAGGTCATAAGCCAATCTTTGGAGTTGGTTTTCATTAGATCGTGTCATTTCTGCAAATTTTTGGATCCCACTAGGTCTAGAGGATGAAGGGGGAGGTGATGTCCCATAGAGTGGTACCTCTCCAGAAGCATGTCCCGACATCTTAGGGTTCGGCTCTTTGAGGTTGGGAGCCATGGAGGTTTGAGCTATGTCATGAGAGGTTTAGTCCTCAGGTGCATCCCAAGCTTGTAGCATCTTTCTTTTACTTTTGGGAACATCCCCTCTTCTTCTCTACACCAACCACACCCGTAGCGGAGCTCGACTTTTCATCTTAAAATAAGGGACTCCTATTTTCTCACAAAATTGGCTTATGAGCACTGGGTAAGGCATGGAGAGACCTTCATGTCTAGCCTTTCTCTTCATATGGGTGGCTACCACTTTATTGAAATTTATGGGCATCGCAAACACGATGCAAGATATTAGTATGGCCACCTCAAGGTTTACCCGCTGATCATTTTTGGAGGGCATGATACGACAACACAAAAATTTCAGCCATAGTTTGACCTCAAATTTGAGGTCTTGACTTACTATTTTTCCCCCATGGTGGCCAGACTGGCTGACCATTAGCGATGATGCCCGCCACCCAGCCAAATTGATCCTTTTTGTTTTACACCTTCATTGCAAACTCGGTCCTCGAGTCAATATCGTCCTCCAGGAGATCACATTGATGGCATCTAGAGTGATGTCCACCTCCACAATCGAATCATGGTTGAAGGTAGGCAAGGGAATTCATCTACTTTCTCTTTGTTCTTTATGGCATCTTTTCTTGCTTGATATAAGGCATAGAACTCCATCACCAAATTTGGGAAGTAGTTTGGTAGAGACTTTGTGAACATGCGTCAATGCCTCTCATTGAATTGGGCATTGATGTTGGGGAAGTCGTCCTTCAACCCTGCCAAGTTGAAGTGCTTCTCTATAGTGATTGGTCTGTCTAAGCATGTGAGGCAGTTCTTCTTTATGTCAGGCACACAGAGGATGATAGCATCCCTGGTGTTGGTAGAGACTAGGGTTGTCTTAGCCTTTCCCTTCCCTTTGCTTTTAAATGTCGAAGGAGCCTTCCTTTTTTCTTGTTTCCTAGAAGAAGTCATAATGCTGCAAGACAATTTTAGTGCCACAAATATACCAACTCTTTTTGTGTTTTTCTTTATGAGAAGAAAAAGGAAACATCTATAATATGCTTATGAAAAAAACTAGAAATATTGGATGCTAGACAAAATGAAACATTGTTAGTGAAAACTGGTAGCACCTGCATTTCGCAGGTTAAGACCCGCGGTTTGCAGGTGCATCACAGGTTTGTGATAGAACTTCAACAAAAATTTATGAATCCTGCATTTCTTAGGAGTCGATCCGTAGATTGCAGATTGGAACGTAGGAAGGAGACAGTAACCTGACACTAAATCCCTCACTTGTGCTACATCATTTGTTTCACAGATAGGAATCCGCGATTTGCAGTGTTTGGCAGTGGCCAACATTGATTGTTCATGCTCTACGTTTACCCTTTTTCACAAGTACAAACTAATCATATATAAAGGATACTCAGAATTCCCCGAAAGGCCTATCAATTAATTTGACATGCAATATAACTATTGGGACCACTCAATGCTTTCCCTTAAGATGAATTTTATCCCATCTATCATTTGAAAATGTCAAGTTCCCATCTAACCCAATATATTAACTCAATTTTACACTTCATACAACTCATTCACAATATCACATTTCTCATTCATAAGAAGGACGAAAGAAAAGAATGATGATTTTCCCTTAAGAAGGACGTCAACCAATCCATCATCGAGAAAAATCACACATTCAAAGCACATGGGTTACTCAGATTTCACCCCCAACTAACTTATCAAGACATATGAACACATGAAAGATCAAGCATTATGAACAAAAATCTCTAGCCATATGATTTTTGCAATGTTGAGCTCCCCCCCTACCCACAATACCCACAACAACCAATGCTAGCTATAGAATGAAGAACACATGAGGGGTAATGGGGGAAACATGGGTCAAGAAGAATTCAAAAACTAGCATACTTTATTTTGTACCACAATCATAAAGAATCACGGTGAATAATAATAATAATAAGAAAACATACAAAATGAGATGAGAGAAGAGATAATATTAAGAACTTGAACCTTTTCTCCCACATAGCAACCCAAAACTTGAACTTCTTGTGCTCTGTTAGAGAGTACTGAGTGATGGTAGAAAATGGTGAAGGAGGATGGAAATTATAGGAGGAGGAAAGGTGAGTGTATTGGTGGATTTGAAGGTGGGAATAAATGAGTTTAATGGAGGAGATGAAGTGGTTGGTAGAGGGGTTATGGGGAAGAGAAAAAGGTGAATAGAATGGAGGTTTTTTTTAGATGTAGGAGGTGTTTAAAAGGTTTGAGTCGGCCATGGGTCGGTCAAAAAAAAATTAAATGTACCTCGTACCTATGCTTCCGCCAATCCTACGGCCGTAGGAGGGCACCTACGAACCGCCATTCCAAGCACAGGTGGCCTCTTTCTTGCCTAGTTCATTGTTGTACACCTATGACAGGCATGCATTTCATTGGTCTGCACTTGCATTTTATAGGTCTTTCGAAGGTTATCTCCTCTTTTCCCAGAATTTGCAGAGTATTCTGGCCTTCCTTTGTGTCTTACTTACGTTTCACGGGTTGACCCATGTGTTTCACAAATGAGGCATAGAGACTCTTTATTTCCTCCACTTTCTGGTTCCTTCTTGCGTCTCACTGCATCTTGCGCCTTAGCACCTGCATTTCGCAGGTCTCAAGCAGCTTGTCCCCTATTTTTTTACTTGATTTCAACCAACTGTCATACAAAATCAAAAAACAACAATAACATAAAAACATCTGAAGTCAAAAATATTTGGGTTGCCTCCCAAAAAGCACCTCATTTAACGCCATGGCTCGACAGATTCATCAACAAGCATCACTTATCCGGAGAATCATCCTCCTCATTAACTTCATCTTCACAATCATTCCCTTGCTCCTAATATTCATCAAGGACCGCAATCACCTTAAATTCCTCAGGGGGGGTTTCGTATGTTGACACAAAATGAAGGTGACTTCCTCACCATCAACTCTAAACTTTAACTCCCCTAGCTGATGTGATGTGGGTTTACAACTTTTGATGCTTAAAACTGAGAAAATAAGCATGGACTTAGGTGTGTTTACACGGATATGATGCACTTTTTCTTTGTTTTTAGAGAAATTAGGTGTTGGAGTTGGAATGTGCAAAAGAAGTGAAAAGAATGCAAAAAAGGCCAAGCATAGATATCAGTACGAGCTGTACAATCATGGTACAAGATGTACTGAGAGTCGTGGAAAATCCCAGAAGAGGAGCTTAAGGCAAAAGACCAAGTTATGACTCATGGTACGATCTGTACCAAGGCATTCGTATAAAATATCAGAAGAATCTGCAGTGGGTGAATCTCCTGGTACGGATAGCAACCACTGATCGTGATATCTACCTATGATCCATACTTAGGAGTAGTTTCAAGTTTAGAAAGATTGATGAATGGAAAAATAAGGTATGAAAGTCAACCACGATTCGTAGAATGAAGATACGAACTGTATCAAGCCACTCATAGAAATAGTCAGAGGATACCAGATGTCTTAGGTTTAGACCACTACTAGATTGTATGACTCATAGGATCTATGTATGAGTCATACCAAGTTCCAACACTAATCCAAAATCTGAAGTTGCCAAACATTGTACGAGCAGAGGTATGACTCGTATGAGCAAAGGTAAGACTCGTACAATCATGGTACGAGCAGTAGGTGACGGCGGTGACAGTTTAGTAGTTTTGTTGTTAATTTAGGAAAGATTTTTAATCATTTGTATAAATACTTTTCTAGGTTATTTTTGTTAGTAGGGGAACATAATTCAATTCTTTGGGAAGCATTTGACTTTTGGGAATATTGAGAACAACTTTTGGGGAGTTTCTTGCATTGATTGATTTTCTTGAATTGTTTTTCATTGATATTTTGCAATAATCAAGTGGGTTTACTTTTCAATCATTATTGTAAGTTCAAAATTATATTTTTGTCTAACAATGCTAATTGTTTGCTTACAACTATCAGAGGTGAAAACCTCCGCAACTAGGGTTGTGGGAACCATGGTGAATTAACAAACTAGGGTTCGCACAAATTGATTCTACACCAATGCTAATTCTTGTATTGTATTCTCTTCATCTTAAATGTTTCTTAATGGAGTGCAATGTTAGGACTTGCCCAAATTTCCCTATTTTCTTGAATCTAGAGAGGTAGAGATTAGGAAAAGAGAATTAATAAAAAATCTTTGAACTTTATAGTTCATTGAATGACTTGAGCAACGGTTGCAGGATAGTTAATTTGGAACAAGTTGATTGCGGTTACAGTGAAATCACTCAAGAGACCTAAGTCGGGAATTGAGTGTAGTCATCTAATAGGGACGAACTAGTCGGTTGGATGAATCCATGTTATCTGTTCTACAATCTTGGTATTCCGATAGATCACTAGTGTAAAAATCGAAGTAGTTATGAATCATGGGGAAACTTCCCCTAGTTAATTGCATAATCTTGGTAACAATCCAACTGTCAATGTTGTTACATGTTTACTTCTTTGCAAAACCCCCCCTTTTAGGAAGTAACAAACTTAAAAAGCTTAAATACTAGCATTATTATATATCTTGACCTTATTCCCTATGGGCCAACCCCAACCTAGTTGGGTTCTTTATTGACAATGTTCGCGTTATACTTTTACATGAGTATGATTTGAGTGTTATCAAAAGTGGTGCCGCTGCCGGGAATACAACTTAGTATTAGAGTAATTTCTTGTGTTTGACTTTTAGTTGTTATTTTCCTCATTTATGTTTTCTTTCATTTTTGACACCCACAAGTTGTCACTTCGTGGATGCCAGGTACTCGACAAAGCGGAAACCCCCTGATTCCATTCCATCTTTAATTAGACGAGACTTTGCGTAGGATGGAAAATGCTGAGTAGAGAGAGGACCGTTTGGTAGAAGAAGTTCGCCGAGCTGAGTTAGCTCTACAAGTTGCACTTCAGGAAACTGAGGATGCTCATGATGAGGTGGTGAATGATGGCCGCCATGGAAGGGGAAATAAAGGCCAATGATAAGCTCCTCAGTTCTATGATGATGATGATCCGGATGATGATGAGGTCGGGTCAATTGGAGCCATCGTACCTCCACCTTTGCTTGTTGGAACAAAGTTTGATATCACTAGCACCTTGATCCAGTTTCTTAATATGAAAGCAGTGTTTAGTGGTCACACAACTAACGATGCTAACCTACACTTAATGAATTTTTACGGGATATGCAAGGTGTATAGGTTACCTAGTGTAAGCCAGGATGCTATAAGGTTGAGACTCTTCCCATTCTCTACCTCTGGAGAGGCACATTATGGTTATCAAAGTTTCCCAATGACTCCATTACCAACTGGAGGGAGCTTAAACAATCCTTCCTAGAAAGGTTTTCCAACTCTCTAGGATGTTGCTGCTAAAATACGAGATCTATAATTTTCAGTAGTTGAAGACTAAGGCACTACATGAGACTTGGTTGAGATTTATGAAGAAGCTGACTAAGTGCCCGAACCATAAAATTGTTGACGACAACTTGTTGGAAATTTTTTACAGATCTATGAATAATAGCACCAAGGCTGTAGCAGATACGGTGGCAGAAGAAGCATTGATGAGTCAATCATGGGAGCAAGCAACTGTTATACTTGATCGAGTGACCAAGACGTATAAGGCCTGGCACAATATGGAAGCAGAGACAACTGCGGGTACATATGCTATTGGTATGATTGTTGAGCAGCACAGAAAGGAGGAGGATCATGATCAAGAGCTAGCTCACATGAGGACATCCTTGGACCTACTCACAAGCACATTATGAGCTATGGAGATCAGAAGGTGAATGTAGTTGGAGCTAAGGATCAGGAGCAGGGGTTTGAGCCGACTGATTCTGAGGAGAAGGAAAACTTCTTGGAAAACTAGGTGGCAGGTTTTCATACCAATGCCCAAGGGTTTCGATAGGACACTTGGCACCAAGACTCCAAAAATCAAGGTTAGACCCAATATAGAGGCAACTACAACAGGAAAGGATACAAGGATAGGAGCAGAGGTTGTGAGTGGGGAGGTGAACGGAGAAATAATGATGGCTACCACTGTAATTTCCCGAAAGCCCTAAGATCGGAATTGAGGGTTGAAATGGAGAAAAAAGGATTTTATGCACCAGGTTACAGCACGAGTCGTCCAGTGACTCATGGGGAGGAGGTTGGACTTGGTTGAGTTTTGGGATTTGAGGCTAACCATGGGTGAGACCATGAGTCGTCAAGTGGTCTGTGGTCCGGGGTTGACTGAAGGGTTAAGAGGTTGGACAGTGCATCTAACGACTAGTCACCATGAGTCGTTGGGCATACCACGAGTCGTGGTCTCCCCCATTGTCACCAGTGTTGACAAATTCCAATGCAGGCAGCAAGAAAAAGACCACGAGTCATGGTGATGGGAACGATTCGTCCAGTCCCTCGTTTGGACTTGCAGTGAGTATTTTCATGCGAATTTATTAAGTGCCGGTAATCAAATTTGACTGTAGTAGTTGGATGCTCAAACTCTTGACCATACAACATACGCGAGATGGTATGCTCAGATATATCCATCAATGTCTCCCGCACTATTACTCTAGTCAGTGTGGGTCACTTCCTCCAGTATTGGCCTCCCACTGCCTGATTTTTCAGGGTGGCTGCATATGCCGCATATGTCATGACCCGAACATAGACACAGATCGAAACACAGGACAAAGAACCCCAAGATTCTCCAAGTCGACCCATGGCATGAACATGACATCTAAACTGAATCATAATAAGCGGAAGTCCAACACATAAATATAACATAGCAGATGTCTAAAAGAAACAGATAACACAAATATCTGAATATATGTCTGATAAGCCTCTACTACTGACGAGTTGATGGATAAGACCTAACTAACTCACTAATGTATGAAACTGAAAGTATGGAATACAACTAATAAAAAGGGCCCTCGAAAGATGAGGACTCACCAACTAAGGATGTGAGAAGCTAACACTAAGGATTTGGCTAACGGCGAGTCTGAGCCTGAATATCTGAGCCTGTATCATAAGACGATACAACATAGGGTATGCGGTCAGTACGTGGCATGTACCGAGTATGCAAGGTAAGTAAAATTTATAAATAAATAAATAAAATCAGAGATCATGCATAATCACATAACATTTCATCATAAGAGTCTGAGAATGGGGCTAGCATGCTATTATCTGAAAACATGATTTAAACATAATTGAATCGAATGACCTAAAGCTGAAAACTGATATTCATGAGTAAAACTGAACATTAGGTCAAACCTAATGAAAACATTATATCATGACTAAATGAACAGGCATAACTGAAATCATGAGGAACAATGGGAGACTCGTCTTATAATTGACATATCACGATAGAGCTTATGTGGTCCCGACTATTACACTCAAGTGGGCAAAGCCATCCAAAGCCTTTCCAGGGCTAAGGACACTATCATGATATCGATATCAAGCTCAAGGCCCCTTGGGGGTAGGGGAAGCTCACAAGGGAGGTCCCAAAGAATTTGAAATTACCTACGTTGGCATGTAGTTTTGAGGCACAGGGTTGATGACTCTTAACCTACTCGGTGCTAGTCACTACTCCCAAAAAATATGCATATTCTCTCCATCATTTTTCAATGAAGCAGAAACATGCATATTATATATATAATCTGAAAATATAACATGAAGAACCTATGGCTCAAACTATACCACAAGCTGAAAATAGTGGGAGTCTAGACCCCAAAATCTATGTGGTAAGCTAATAACATGAAATCTTTAAACATACTTAATCATATGGCTTTTTCCAATACTTAAACATGCTTGAAATATACTTGATTTATTCGAAAACATGAACATGGACATAGGTAATTCAAAATCATACTTTCATCATATACATCTCATCATGCTTGGATGCATATATCATAATCTCAACTTTTCATAAACTTCCATGGATAGGCATTTGTAACACCCCGAAACTTTCCTAGACCAGATCCAGACTTAGAAAGAAAAATCTAGAATAAAACCAGAAAAAAATGCCTCAAAACGACTGATACAACCAAACTAACTCCCAAATATATAATTTGGCATAATCCTTTGCTGAATCGATAGTTTTCACCAGTAAAAAATGAGATGCTTTAGTCAACCTGTCTATAATAATCCAATTCGAGTCATACTGTCGGCGAGTACGAGGCAACCCTGCAATAAAGTCCATATTTATTTCCTCCTACTTCCAAATAGGGATACTAATTTCTTGAAGCACACCTCTAGATCTTTGATACTCAACTTTCACCTATTGATAATTCAGGCACTTAGCCACAAATTCTTCTATGTCCTTCTTCATGCCACTCCACCAATAGACTTCCCGTAGGTCACGTTTTGGTGGCACATGGATGGATAGCATATATGTAACCATGAGCCTCGTGCAACGTCCGATCTCTAAAATCATCCACACCTAGAACATATAAGTGACCCTAATATCACAACACACCATCTCCCCCTTGGGAGAATACTTTCACCTTCTGATTTTGGACAGCTTCCTTCAACTTCACCAATTCTTTCCTTCCCTCATCTACATGTGATACATTCTCCATAGAAAGTCTTCTGAGAGCGTCTACCACCATATTGGCCTTGCCCGGATGATTAAGTACACTCATATAATAATCTTTAAGAAGCTCCAAAAACCTTCTTTGATGGAGGTTTAGATCCTTCTGAGTGAACATGTACTATAGGCTTTTGTGGTCTATAAACACATCTACATGGACCTCGTACAAATAGTGTCTCCAAATCTTCAATGTGATACTACCGTTGTTAACTCGAGGCCATGAGTCAGGTGGTTCTCTTAAGCTGCCTAGAAGCATAAGCTACGATTTTACCCCACTGCATCCATACCCCATCGAAACCAACCCACGAAGTATCACCCTACACAACAGGTTCACTCAAGCTCCCCTACCTTCCAAAGTCATTCCGAACATACACTTTGTAACCATCATTTGCATTATGGGGAAATGTACAAAGGGATTAGAGTAAGAGAATCGTGAAAATGAGTCATTTGTGAGACCTAAGATGAACATATACCTGGTATGGCACGATCTTATGAGCCGAGCCTATTGTGAGACATGAGTGAACATAGATGGAGAACTTATGATATGAAGTTAGGACTTATAAATTCATTGAGTAAGACCGGGATCTCTACCTGAAGCGCTCCTCGAAAATTCCCGAAAGTCTACACATAAGAATGGATAGAGCGCAAGTTCAACTATGCCCGAGGGAAGTTATCTGAATCTAAAGAGAATTGGCATTCTATAGCTATTAATGTTGAGACTTCTTCGATTAGGACGCTCGAAATCTGGCTTGGCTCATTGTCTTATCATCTCCCCCTTAGCTTAAAGTCATCATTCTAAGGTTCTTGGATCTTTCTTAAGATTGGGCTAAACCACTAACTCATGACTCCCCGTTCGTCTCTAAGGCTATCAGTGCGGGCTTTATACCTTTAACCATTCTACACCCTCCGCAAAGTAAACCTCATACTAAATGCAAGAAGGGATCTTGTACCTTATACAATAGTTATCGGTACTAGCAACACGCAAGGTTTGATATGAAAACTTATAACGTACCTGTGACTATATCTGATGCTGGCTGCCACCTGCTTTGCTGAGATGGGCGAGATGCTAATCTGATAGCTGGGGCACGAGCTCCACCGTAACCCAGTCTAACTGAAGGACAATCGCTAAGTCTGTGTCTAGGCTTACTACACCCAAAAAAATCATCCTTTCCAATCAAAGACTTCCCCGGGTGGTTCCCACCACACTCTTGGCATACTAGAAAACTGGACGGGGCTGCTGAAGGGGTGGCCTGGGAATGACCTCTCTGGCCATCCCACTTAGCTGCTAGCAATCTCTGTGTTTGTGATTGGGCCGGCCACAATAGAAGCAAACATCTGACCCCATCAAGCACCTTCCTAGGTGGTTCTTTTTGTAGTGCCTGCAAACTGGATAAGTGATCTCCCTTCCCATGGGCTTGTTTCTCCGAACATGAGCTAAAGACATCGGCTGGGGTTTAGAGTGACTCCCACAACTTGACCCTTGCAGGGAACTTTCCAAGTCTTTGGTCCTGGGCCTTTTGTTTCTCCTTTCTCCCCCATTGAACACAACCTCCATACTCGAGCCACCACACTTAGATGGACTTCCCCTCATGATATCTTGAACCCTAATAGCTATCGCCTCTCCAGTAGGGTTCACTGATGCGATAGTCTGTTGGTTAGGTTGGGTGATCATGGCTCGTATCAACACTCTGAAAGCAGCCCCAAGCTCTACTTCTGTAACTTTCCCGAACATGAGATCCGTTGGATTTGGTGGGGCTGGCTGACTCTCATTAGTTCCTTGAGGAGACATGTTTCTGCACACACATATAGCACAAATTAAAGGAAAGGAGAGACATTTCATCGCACGACTTAGATCATGAACGAAGGAAACATTTTCTAAACGTTTCGTAGCCTCTTCATCATAAGTGTGGTGTGCTTCACACCCATGAAAAAGACTCTACTTAATGTGAATTTCAGACACTCTATGACACATCAAAACCTAATACTCTGATACCAAGTTTGTCACGAACCAAACATAGACCGGGATCGAGACACGAGACAAAGATCCCCGAGATGTTCCAAGTCGGCCCTTGGCATGAACATGACATCTAAACTCAATCATATTAAAGCGGAAGTCAAACATATAAATATAACATAGTGGAAGTCTAAAAGAAACTGATAACATAAATATCTGAATACATACACAAGTCTGAAGCTGAATACCTACTATGTCTGATAAGTCTCTACTACTGACGAGTTAATGAGACAAGACCCCAACTAACTCACTAATGTCTGAAACTGATAGTACTGAATACAAATGTTAAAAAGGGCCCTCAAAAGATGAGGACTCACCAATTGAGGCTACGAGAAGCTAACACTAAGAGTCTGGCTAACGGCGGGTCTAGGCCTGAATATCTGAGCCTGTATCATGAGACGATACAGAATATAGTATGCGGTCAGTACGCGAAATGTACCGAGTACGCAAGGTAACTAAAATCGCTAAGTAAATAAATAAAATCAGAGATCATGCATAATCACATAACATTTCATCATAAGAGTCTGAGAATGGGGTTTGCATGCTATTATCTGAAAAAATGAATTAAACATAACTGAATCGAATGACCCAAAGCTGAAAACTAATATTCATGAGTAAAACTGAACATTAGGTTAAACCTGTTGAAAACATAATATTAGGACTGATCAACATGCATAACTGAAATCATGAGGAACAATGAGAGACTCGTCTTATAATCGACATACCACGATATAGCTTACGTGGTCCCGACTATTACGCGCAAGTGGGCAGAGTCGTCCAAAGCCTTGCCAGGGCTAAGGACGCTCATGACATCGATATCAAGATCAAGGCCCCTTGGGAGCAGGGAAGCTCACAAGGGAGGTCCCAAAGAATCTGAAATTACCTTCGTTGGCACGTAGTTCTGAGGCATAGGGTTGACTGACCCTTAACCTACTCGGTGCTAGATACTACTCCCAAAAACATGCATTTGCTCTCCATCATTTTTCAACGAAGCTGAAACATGCATATAT
>JACEIK010001308.1:173962-247014 GCA_018107945.1 Datura stramonium
CTTAACAAAAGAACTTAGCTAATATCTTGAACCAGACTATGATATCAAGTTTTGCATCACATCCCTAGCAAAATAATAATGAGTTTGTGCATCTTCTAAACTTTCATCTTGACTTGTAACTTCAATCTTCAAAATCTATTAAGTACAAAATTTTAAAAAGAGGGTGATTAACTATTGAAATAATAAAATATATAAATTTTACACTAGCAATATTTAAACAGCTCACCTCAAAAGCAATCTAAATTCCATTGGGTGTTATCCAACAACATCAATAAAGCTGCAAGAACAAAAAAATCAGAAAAATTTTGAGATGCATTAAACAAGAAACAAAGGTGCTTATCCAAATAATAGGTGCCTATCCAAGAAACAGAGATATTTCACTGGCATGAATATGCTATTGCATCAGTCACCTAAATAAATTTGTAATTCTTTCTAATTCTTTCTATGCTTTGTGGCATATGGCAGTCATCAGGACTTCCAACTTTCAGTTTTGACTTCCATTTAATAAAAATGTGGAACTCAATAAAGCATAAGTGTATTTGGAAAATGAAAAATGGAGTTCTCTTTATCTTTCTTTAACTCTTTTCATATTGTTTATTCATCACACACCCTGCATTTCAGTCTTCAACTTCCAACTATACAGCCAAGAGTAGCTAGTAACCATACCAAAAAAAGGGTGTAGCCATAGGGCCGTCCCAATTTCTAAACAGCAAAAAGAAAGAATAATTAACATTGACAAGTTTAGAGAGAAGTTCTGCCAGCTCTAGCTATAATACCACCAGTAATTTTCTAAAATTAAATACGAAGTTTCAGTCAAGCACCACAACAACATCTAGTAAGAAATTAGAAAAATATCACAACTTTAGATGCCAGCACCAAAGGAAATTCTTTTTTTTGTTGGTATCCATCATCAGTTCAATTCAAATTAAGCCAGATACAACATAAGTGACTGGTGACAAATGGTGCTTCAGCTGGACTGCCCTTCATGGAGCATGTCTAACACAAGACAACCTAGCTAAAAGAAAGTTTTACAGTGCAAACAGGTGCTATATCTGCCTGAAGGATTCTGAAACACATAATCATCTTTTTTTACAACGCCTAGTGGCATCGTACCTATGGAACATGTTTCTATTACTCTTTGGGCTCAGACTATAGCTTGAAGATTGTAATTGAGCTACTTAGTTCCTTTTGCTCCAACTCTTTTGTAACTACGTTGCATCATCTTGATGCCAGAATTGGAATCCTTTACCTCACAAAAAAAGTGACGGGTGAAAAAGGCTGCGATTACTTCCTCTTACAAATTGGATAAGCGGTAAGGAGTTTTCGCTTGCCATTTATATATAGGTAAAATCAGAAAACCGAAAGTATCAAACACACCATAAGTAAAGTATCCTTAATTAGTGCCAACAGAGTAATGGTTCGGTTACAAGTCCAAACAAGACGAGATTAAAAGTTTGCACATCCTATACCAAAAGATAGAAAACATGAACAAGAATAGAAAATACACATTGATAGTCTAAAAGGTGTTAATTGAAAGAAAAATATAAAACACATTTACTGCAACATTGGTACATGATCCAGCTATATGCTCTTTCCATTTTTGCTGAAGGTCTAGTTGGATGTGTAAATTTATTTGCTAAATACTAATGCAGAATCTCAAACGGGAACTGTCATGTATTTCAATCCGATTAAACAACAATATAATTTAGTCAGCAACAACAAATTTTACCATGAAAAGTAGAGGAGTTCTAACATTTGTGGTATTCAATTGGCCACTTAAGTTACCAATTTAAGAGCTACTTCAGTCACGTAACTGGAAGTAATGAAAATAAAAAAGAGAGAGTGTAGTTACTAACTTGGTCGAAGACACAAAAATAGTGGTCATTCAATTAAAATGTGCAACGCCGTAGGCGGGACATGGGATTGTTGAGTAGCAAATAATTCTTTCATTTTCTTTATTTCTTTCATCTCGTCTTCTAAGGTAGACAAGAGATCATGCAAGGATTTATTTCCTCATTCATGATTTGTTTTCCTCGAGTTATACGCAAATGTATGACAAGTAATTCAACCTTTGAACAAGTTCCGTCCTTCAAGTCTTTCGCCTTACTCCCAAAGCCAAATACATGGCTATGATTTTGAGGTCCATAACATTTTTCTACAATCTCTCAATGTTGGTAGAGATGGCTCTATTTGAACCATTTCTTCAATTTGAGCCTACAAAGCATATAAAGTAACATTTTCTATCATAACACATAATAAGTTGAAGTAATTTACATATTTAATTTATCAAACATACATGTTTTCACTGTTTCAGGTTCAACGAGCTTGTTATTTTTCTTACGCATCTCAAAAATTGTTGCCAAATCTGGTGGATTTCCATCTTTCCCACCCTTTACATCAAAGAAAACATGTCAAACTCTCTCAATATTTTCTTTAGAGAGATATTGGTTTTATGGGATATTACCTTTGATAAATAATCTCTCAAAATAGTTTGCTACTAATATGAAGAACATCTTCAACTTAGCTCGATTTGTTGCATTCTTGCTACTTCTCGCCTATATTTGTGAAACAATAAGCTTAAATGTAAAATTTGAAATAAAGTTAAAGTATATTTAGGTTTGTTGTTTTCATGTAAAGTGGAAAAAAAGGTATATGGAGATAAGGAGGGAAATCACGTCGCAGACAGCTTGGCGAAATAAACTATTAAATCAATAGGAATACCTGAAAACTTTCTGGAAGTAAAATGTTCTTTTACTAACCACGTCCTATTCTTTCTTGTCTACTCCCTTTGGAATATTCCTAAGAGCCTAGGATTGGCTTATCCTTCACATATGTTTCATGCATATCCTCCCATTTATTCCACAACTCTTTATCCATTCACGATATAATCACGATGATCATTCATGTCAACACTCTCAAATTTATCCTACAATAATCGAAAAAAATGGATTGTGTTAAGGCATTGCAAGATACTCTCAAATTTTTTCGTATTTGTACCAATAAATTGTAGTTCACAAAAATAATAACCACAAACATTCTATTAAAAAGAAATTATTTAAGAAATCATGCTTTTATACAAATAAGAAGATTACTCAATGGAGCAAAGAGTGAATATCAGAAAATTGGTCCCTGCAATAGCACTGTTTATATTGTACTATGAGCACATGTATATGAGAATGCTGCCTTTTCTTCATGGAACAGAAGGATAATATACATGCTACAACATTATAATTTCTTCAGCTCTTCCTCACATCCCAAGCATACATGATGTATGAAGATATGCTTTTTTCCAGCAGATAAGACTTATTAACTACTAAAAGCTATTATTCTAAAAGTACCTGAGCCAAGAGATTATTAAAAAACCGATATCTAAAGGCGTGAGGGAAGTAAACAGTTGTGTTCCACTATTGGGTGCCTAATCGATTCATACAATAGAATAAATATAGAAATCAAATGAATCATCATAATAAATCATGATAACAAGTAATATAAATATGATAGAAAGCACAAGAGTAAAGGGGAAGTAGAGGTTGGATTCTTTTAGCAATTCAATGTAAACTAGAGACTCCAAATTCCAAAAGATGCTATGCTCGACTTAGGAGGATTATGAAGCATTGAGCGCAACTCAGCCCGATTGGACCACCTATAGAGTTTTGTTGGTAACTCCCAAAATGTTCCTGAGTGTACACATAAATAAAAAGTGGAATAATGAAGATTAGAGGAGATTGGAAGAAACAAAAAATGATTCTTAATTTATTTAAAACAACCGAGTTAACAATAAAAGGAGATCCCATTTGATTCCAACAAAGATTCTAACTATTCTACTGTTAACATTAAGAGGGAGTACTGTTTAGACATATTATTACTTATCTTATTCGCGTGTGAGATGATCTAATGGGCATTATCTTAGGCATAAAAAAAACACGTATAGTTGTTGAATTCTAACACATGATCATGTCCACATTAAAGATCCTATGAAGTGATTTTTGGTGGAAAATTATGACCACGATAGATTCCCAAAGAATTGAAAACAAAGTAAAGACTAGCATTAGATATAAACCACACGTTGACTAACCGGATTGGCGTACTCTCCTTCCAAGCATTATTCTCCATTTTATCTTCTTATAAGTGACTTAGGAAAGAAAAGTGGAAAGAGAACAAATTCATTATGTTCCTAAAAAAATCATTAGAACATCTACATAATTTGAACCTACATCTAAAGGAAAAAGAGAGTAAACAAAATGAGGTTTCCAATATATATACACTTGTATAGAAACATGACAACATGCTATATCTTGAATATACACTTGTATAGAAACATTACAACTGCATAAACATTCTATAGGATATGAATTGGGTCCAGCTTTTTGTGGTACTTCAACTTTAGGAATCAGAGATATCAAGGTGGCATTGAGTTGTTTACGTAATTCTTCATTTTGAAAGAATTTCTAATTGATTTACATATATCCCCTCGCCTATTATGCTCCATGCTTAAAGAAGGTCACTTTCACATCCATAGACACCGACTCTTATTGTTATTAATATCAAACATTGTCTTTTCACATGATTCTCAGTGTATCCCTCTCTCTACCAAGTATGGCACTTTTTTTTTAAGATAGAACATAGGAAATATATATTGTAGCATGTTCGTATGTTATTTTGTTACCTGTTTACTATATATAGTATAACACCAAAGAATCTATTGTAGCTAGTTTACATATTATTAAAAGACAAAAATGAATAGGAGTACTAATTTTAAAAATATCTCACCAGAAACTGAGATATTATGAAAGGGTCTCAAGATAGACTTTATCAAACACATAGTTCTTAATCATGTTGCTCAACTCAACAGGAACCTTCTATATGAAATATTCCTACTTTAACAAACATAGCCAATACACAAACAAGGGAGCATGCTGAGTAGTAATTGGACTTACCGTGAAGGTTGTCCTTTTTCATATTATTTTCATGAACAGGGAATCCCAACATTAAAGACATAAAAATGATATGACATTCATGAAAAGGGTGCTTGTGAGTAGAATGAATGCAAAAGAAAAGGTTCCCGATGCACAGCCATATTTTGACTACATTTGTTACCTCAACAATCAGCCCACACATGTGATCTAACTTTTTTGTGCAATATCATTCCACGATGATACTCCGAATGGACACATATTATGATCACGAATTATTTTTTCCAAGTGCCTCGAAAAGAGTTTGCTATTTGTTTCAACTGTTCTATTGTTGTAAAAGATTACTTTCTTAAATTTTTGTCTCGAATTCAAGTGATGCAACTTCTTTGCACTTATTCGTCCCTCGAACTCTTTTTGACCTTTTATAGAATTAGATGAACCTACAGTTGCATAATTAGGTAAAACCTATAGCAATAAAATTCAGTTCTACAAATTAAACTACAAATAAATTCAAAATATCATACCTATTCCAGTTGTTTGCGACTGTTGTATAACTTGATTAGTAGATGGTGGCGGCAATGTAATATTGGTTTTCATATTCTCTTTCTCTAAAACTAAGGTATTAGTATCCATTGTTCGCATTCCTTGACTAGGAATATGGTAGAATTTGATCTTGTGCTTTAGAAGGAGTTTGCATATGTTGATTACAATTAAGATCACTTTTGTGGAAAGATCCCACTTCATTTTGTATCCCTTAAATAGGAGCACGAAGATCTAGACATTTGCTTTTGTACCTTTCCTATACCACCTGGACCCAAGAAATCACATTAGTAAAAACTTTTAGCATTTAATTTCAGTTATATATGTAATTAAAGACACAATAGATATGAAAAAACTTACTTGTTCCAACTTTTTGGGTGTATTGCTTAACTTGATCAGTAGATGGAGTCAATGGTATATGAAATTTCATATGCTCTTTCTCAAGAAATATGGAGGTTTTATGTATTGTTTCCATTTCATGACTACCCGACGTAGCTGAGTTTTTAGCCCTTTTCCTTGGTCTCCTTTCTATAGCACCTGGAGAAAAGAAATCATATTACTAATACTTTAGCATTTAAATTTAGTTATGCAAATTAAAAGCAATAGATTTAAAAAATCTTACTTGTTTCAATTGTTTGGGTGTATTGTTTAACTATATCACTTGATTGAGAAAATAAAACCTTTAGTTGGGACATATTATTTTTCTCAACCAAAGATCTAAGCCCTCGTCCTCTTCTCTTTCCTATATAGCACTGCCGGATGAATGAATATTTGGAAGTAGTCTTCATAGTTGATCCCACCTCATTTTCAAGCCTGGGGTATGACCTGCACCTGGTGCCCTACTAGACTTGAATCAAGGTTGGACTACCGAGCCTAAGCACATCCGGTGCCCGGCTGGCTCTAACTCTGATTCACGGAATCAACGGAATATATAGCATTTATAAATACACTTCATTGGCTAGGCCTATAGCCACCGCATAACAACAACAACGCCTAACCAAAACTCTTTATATAAGGGAACCTAAGGGCCGACAAGGCCACCATGCCGACTAGTTACTTCTGAATCAAATAATAGATGCTAACAGCTACGTGACCGGGACAAGGTCACCACTACTAATTGGATAAGGCCCCACATGGCCAACATAAATAACTAAACATATGCACGCCCCCACACGACTGCATAACGCAACCATGTGGGAGATATATACACAATCTGCAAGCCTCTAAGAATATTGAAAGATGGTCGGGACAGGCCCCGACCTACTCGTATTTGCGCTAAATAAAAAGGAAATAGTATGACCTTCGAATATCAAGTCTTGGATGATGTGAGCCGATGACTCGCGCCGGCTAGGATTACGAGGGGCCGGCTCCTCGTCTATAGGTACATGCAAGAAAGTAATGCAGTGCCCCAACGGGGCATCAGTACCACTGGTACCGAGTATGTAAAGCAAACTGAACATAACTGAATATAAACATCAATACTAGTAATTTTGAATAATGTAGTATCTCGAACCGTCTGGCCGACTAATCTGAAATAGGCTTATCTATACCGAAGGTAGGGTAGAAGCATACCTGTCAACGTGGCGATCTTCTGTCTATCAACTAATAAATAACATGTATATACATATAGCACATACAAGGACCTATACTAGCCCCCATAAGCCGGAAGGTGCCAACCAACACACAAATTATATAGCCCTACCTGTGTCAAAACCATCCAAAAGTAAATCACTCCACTCATCTACTAACTACGAGCACCTCTACCGGCCCCCTGGGCTCCAGCTCGGACTATGACCTCTCGATATATATAATCGTGTCCGAGCCCGAAGGACTCCCGTACTCAACTCGTACTCGTACTCGTAATCTCAGGCTCGTAATGCTATGTCGATCATCCTCATATGGGGAATGCTCCATCCCATCTTTGTCCTCTAGCGGATGGAATACCAATTCTTTGGAGTGGCGTATTCACCCTCGCGGTAGGCTGACACGCGCACAACCTTAAAGGGCGGCGGGTGGATGCTCAAAGTGTGCCCTCATAAGCACAAATGTGTCTCAACAAATAATAATCACGTATAACAAGCATGTTCAATTTGAAAATACTATCCATGTTTTGATATATGATTCTGATACTCTTTTCTGTATTAAAACTGATTCTCATACCGAGCTATATCAGATCTCAAATATTATTTGTCCAGTTCGATATCAGTTTCTATTATCTTTTTATTCTCAATATAATATAATATTATAAAACATGCTTTTGGATTCATGTCGAACTCAATTCTCGACTTCTAGGTTCTTTCTTCTATAGTTCACGCTATTTGCTATACTGTATTAATACTAACTTGCCGAGGGAACAAACTTTACATACCACTGTGATTCCCGAGTAACTGTGTAGTCGGTCAAGATTTGCTATTTCTCCCAATCGCATTCATATATATATGTCAATTAGAACTAAATACGTTAATATTCTAAAAGAAAATATCACTTTTAATATATATATATAGCTCCAAACTTTAGGCTTATCGAAAACGGTCAAAACTTGCTATTTCTTGAAAGTCCAAGGGAGAAATACTCACTTTAGGGCTAGAGTATGTTGACACCACTTGGAGCAATTCCACTTACCTTAGCTCGGTAGCACGACGATTCACCGACTGAATTTCATGAAACTAAACCCGTTGGAATGCTCCTTGCCGCTAATACACGGTATCCGGAATTAATTTGAGTTTGAACCGTTTGACTACGTAATCGGATGAATATTGTTAAGTAATCTTTCGTTTCTCCATTCTAGTTTACCTCTGTTCTTACTGGAAATTATATGAAATTTTACTTAAAAACCGAAGTTTGAGGCTTATATATAATTGGCCATCGGACAGGCCTCTGTGACACGCCGCCATCGCGGAGTGGCTCGCCCCGGCCCTCCCATGATGGCTCGACGAGCCTCTTATCCGGTCTTTTCCCCAGGTCTTTTCTAGCATGTATGGCATTCAAAACTCTTAAAAAATATGCGAATAGGCCATCTACATGTCGAGAATTTACGGGGTGTAACATTCTCCCCTAAGAACATTCGCCCGAATGTAAACTCCTACCATAGGAACCTCCACTTACTTGACTTATTCTTAGAAAAATTTTGGCAAAGTTTCCCCTGTAATATGGACTATCTCAAACCCAAATGCAGAAAGTCCAGTATAGGTACTCCACAATAGTACGTGATTCATCCGACAAAAGATTAGAGTCGATTATCTCTATTTATACATATAATATAAGGCACCGCATATAATAACAATACTAACATACCCGTTGACCGACTAGGCTTGAAACAAGTGAGGATATCTGATTTTCATATCTTCCTCTGCTTCCCAAGTCATCTTCTTTCGGTTCCTATTATGCCATTAAACATCTTGTCGACGCAAT
Organism: Datura stramonium; assembly: GCA_018107945.1. Taxonomy (NCBI): domain Eukaryota; kingdom Viridiplantae; phylum Streptophyta; class Magnoliopsida; order Solanales; family Solanaceae; genus Datura; species Datura stramonium. The sequence goes on from JACEIK010001308.1 coordinate 182,827, forward strand.
ATCTTTAGTTCTCAACCTCGCGAATATGCCCGCCTAATATGGCTACTGAACCTCTTCATAGGCCAGCTCTTCCGTAACCTGACATCCTGGACTGGGACAACTTATAGGGGTATCCTATGCACTCCCTTAGCATAGATAACATGGAAAATCGGATGAACGGACTCTAATTCTCGAGGCAGTTCAACTTCGTATGCCACTTGGCCTACTTCTCCAAGCAATCGATAAGGCCCAACGAATCTCGGACTAAGCTTATTCTTCTTGCCATATCTCATCACCCCTTTCATTGAGATACTTTCAGAAATACCCAAATATTCACATCAAATTCCAGTTCCCGCGCCGCACATCGCATACAATTTCGCGGCTGGGTGCGCCGTATGCGTCTCCGATAAGCTTACCTTCTCCTCTCGACTGATGAATAATATCTGGCCCAATCAGCGCTGACTCTCCCACTCTCAAACCAGCCAACTGGGCGATCTTATATTTTCTCCCATACAATGCCTCAAAGGGCACCATCTCGGATAGCCGAAAGGATAACTATTATTACAAGAAAACTCAATTAGCAAGAATGCTCGCCCTAGCCACCTCCAATGTTCAAAGGGCGCACATGCTGTAGTATTATCCTCGGCGTCTGAATAGTGCGTTTCTTCGTCCATCTGTCCGAGGGTGGAATGTTGTGCTCAAATTGATCTCAAGGCCCTTTACCTCTTCGAAATGACCGCCAAAATTTAGTTGTATATTGTGCTCCTCGTTAGAGATAATAGATACTAGAACACCATGTAATCTAACTATTTCTCTGAACAATTCGCATAATCTTCGGCAGAGAAAGTGGCTTTTAATGCGTGAAATGGGTTGATTTCGTCACTTTTATCACCACCTAAATGGAATCATGTGTATGTTTAGTATGGTAATCCCGCCACAAAGTCCATGTTCGCCGCTCCCACTTCCAAAGAGGCACTGCTATGTCCCGAGTCAATCCACTTGGTTTTTGGTGTTCCGCTTACTTGTTGGCAGTTAGGCGATCGATATAAATTCTGCTATTTCCCTCTTTCATACCTCGGGCCACAAGAGATCTCCTTGATATCTGCGCATGTTTGTCGCCTGGGTAGAGAGAATATGGGCGTAATGTACCTCACTCATAATTCGCTGGCGTCCCAAATATCCTGGGAACACAAAGGCAGCTCTTTACATCGGAGCACTTCATCCTCGCTACCTAAAAATCCGCGCTTTCCCTTGTCAATTCCTCGTCCTGTCGACTAGGTCATGATCTTAATATTGTCGTTTTTTACCTCCACAACTAATGACAACACAATGGGTAGCCCTGAATTACCGCTGTCCTCTCGTTTCGCTACACGAATGGCTAAACCGGCTAATTGGTGTATCTCTCTGGCCCACTCCGCCGCCGGCTGCAAGCACGCCAAACTTCCCATAGATTTGCGGCCGAGAGCATCTGCTACTACATTGGCTTTTCCCGGATGATACAGAATGTCCATGTCATAATCTTTCAATAACTCTGCAATCGACGCTGCCACAAATTTAACTCCCTCTCGAGTGAAGATATACCGTAGGCTTTTATGGTCGTGAAACTGTCCACATGGACGCCATACAAGTAATGTCTCAATATCTTTAAGGCGTGATCAATGCGGCTAACTCCTGTGTCGTGAGTAGGATAATTCTTTTTGTGTCTCTTCAGCTGCCTAGAAGCATGGGCAATCACTTTACCGTGCTGCAACACACATCCCAAACTTGGGCCACTCGATGCGCCACAATACACCGAATAACCCTCCCGTACCTCCTAATGCAACACCGGGGCGGAGGTTAATCTGTCTTTCAATTCCTGGAACTCTTCTCACATGCCTCTCGTCCACTGAAACTTTACCGTTTCGCGCGCCTTAGTCAGAGGTGCCTCTATGGTTGGAGAATCCTCACCAAATCTTCTATAGTATCCTCGCTAATCCTAGAAAACTCATGGACTTCACTGAGTGGTAGGTTTGGGCCATGTTTTGCCTGCTTCTATTTTCTGTGTGTCTACCTGTATACCAGCATCCGACAATATGCTCCCAAGCACGAGTTCGCCTAGAATTCACATTTGGAGAATTGGTATATAAACTGATGGTCCCCTTGAGAATCTGAGCAATTTGCCCGTAAATGAGCCTCGGTGGTCTGCCTTCAGAGAGAATACACTGTAATATCATCAATAAACACTATCACGAACAGGTCCAGGTATGGTCTGAAGGTACTGCTCATCGTGTCCATAAATATCACAGGCATTCGGCCATCCCAAAAGACATAACTAGGAATTCAAAGTGGTCGACGCGTCCCGAAGGTTAGCTCCGAATGTCTCTTTCATGGACCTTCGAACTCGATGGTATCCACTGTAAGTCAATCTTGGAGAAATATCTGGCCCCCTGTAACTGTCCAAACAAATAATCTATTCTCGGGCAAGCGGGTACTTATTCTTGATCGTAACCTTATTTAGTCAGCTGCGCTATACACATGCGGAGCGAGCCATCTTACTTTCTCACAAATAGAACCGGGCGCACCCCAAGGAGAAGTACTGGCCTGATAAAGCCCTTTATCTAACAGATCCTTCAGCTGCTCTTTAACTCTTTGAGTTCAGCAGGAGCCATACGATACGGAGGAATTGATATAGGCTGAGTGCCTGGTAGCAAATGGATTGCAAAATCTATTTCCTTTTCCGGGGAATACTGTAGCTCACCGAAATACATCGGGAATACACTAACCACCGGAATAGACTGGAGTGTCGAGGCTCTTACCTAAACATCCTGAATCCTTGACTAGGTGGTAAAGACATCCCTAGCTAATAACTTCCTCGCCTAAAGGTAGGAAATAAACCTACCTTTTTTGGTGTAGTCAGGCTTCCCTTCCACTCGCATTTCAATTTCCTCGAAAGTGGAATCGACCGTTTTGGTCCAACATTCTATGTTGGCATAGCATGGCACCAACCAATCCATACCCATAATGGCATTGAAATCAATCTTCTCTAGTTCTACCAGATCTATTGTGAAGTCCACGACGCCAACCTCTATTGTACACCCGATAAATCTGCTAGCTATAATGGAGTCACCGACGGGTGTAGATACCGAAAAGGGCTGCTGTAACAATTCTGGTCTAACACTGGAACTTCGAGCCATAAATGGGGTAACGTAGGACAAAGTAGACCCTTGATCAATCAATACATAAGAAGGGTATGAGAAAATAGTCATCATACTTACTACATCCGGAGACGCCTTGAGTCCCCGTCAAAGCATAGGTACGGCTTGGGCCCACACTTGAACTAGAGCTGGTCACCTGACCTCTGCCTGCTAAACCCGAGGGCCTACGCCCGCCGAGGCCGCCGGAGCTCGCGGCCCCGGCTGCTCGTCTCGGCTATCTTGGATACCTTGTCCCCTGGCCGACAATCTTGCATCCTATGCCCTTCCTACCCACATATATAACACCCGTGGAGCCATATCTGCAAGCCTGAGGTGGAGTCGATTGCAAACAGGGCAAGGTGGAAATGTGTATCCGCTCTCGTTCTACCCTTGATGAGGAGAATCCACTCGCTCCTAAATCGCTACTGCATTCGATCGACTTCGGGCGGATAACCTACCTCTCTCGCTACAATGCTGAAGGCGGGGGTCTAGGTGGCTTATCAAACCCGTGGCCTATCGAAAAACCGTGGCCTAGGCCCTCTATGAATCTCCCCTGAATCTCATCGATCATCTCACGACACCGCTCCCGGATTTGTTTGTCTATTACTCGCGCTTTCTAAGACCCTCAACAGTCCCCGGGCGAAGGCCTGGCACCCGAGCAACGTCCATATCTTCCCATAATGGGCTGTCATATGTCTCAATATATTCTGGTTTCAGACTCCATAATGAATCGGTGAAACCTCGAAGTGGCATGGTATCCACGAAAGCTGGAGCATAGCGGGCTAAGGAATCAAACCGTAGGCATATTCACATACCTCGCCCCCGCTTCCGATGCAAGAACTGGTCCATCCGGGCCTGTCTCCGACTCCCGTGGCAAATAATGGTCCAGGAAGGCCTCCGGAAGATGAACCAGGTCGGAGGGGCACACATCCCTCCCTCGATACCTTTCTCAGCTCTCGTACCACAACACAAGAATGTCTCGCAATCGGAATACCGCCATCTCAACCGATTCGTAGGTGTTAAGCATGGCATGACCTGAAAGATTCTCTGCATCTGGTCTAGAAATCCGGGTCCTCGCCCCGATCTCGACCTCGTGAACCGTGGGGACCTAATGCCAAAAATTCCCCGACTCTCGAACCGCGATCCACTCGAAGGGCTCTATCAAGTTACTGGTGGCACTAATCGGCGCCGAGTGGCCATCATTTGTTCCAACATAACAACTAATCAAGGACTTCCCCGATTGATGGTGGTGGCACAGAAACTACCGGAGGCGGTATTGTTCCGAATGGCTCGATGAGATGGGGATCGCCGAGAAGGCCGTGATGATGCCTCTTCTATATCGCCCTCGTATCTAGCCGATTCTAAATGAAGCCGAGCATCCCGCCGGGTGCCTTCTCCCGCCGCGGTATCCAGCCTCTCTCACGCCCAGGCAGGTGTCGTCGGTCCGCCATTTTATCTGTAAACAAAGAGTATGATAAGTTTTTGAACTCAACCCTATATTGTACTACTGCTCTATGGCACGATCGAATATGAAAGGGAAGAGTAACTATCCTATTATACCTTAGTGCTCTCCATAGTATGTGGTGCACAACATATTCATAGACAAGACTCTACGGCATTTAGCTTGTGGTAGACTCCCCCGGGACACGACCGCTCTCGATACCAAGTTTTTCACGCCCCCGCCTTGGGGGTATGACTGGCACCCGGTGCCCTACTAGGACCTGAACTCAGACCACCGAGCCTACACATCCGGTGCCCGGGCCTAAGCCTAACTCGATTCATGGAATCACCTGCCATATAGCTGGGGGCGTAAATACAAACCCGGCCGGTTAGGCCTATATCCACCTGCATAACAAACAATAACAACTAGAATCTCTTTAATATAAGGGAAACCTATGCGCCCGCCATGCTGCACCATGCTGACTAGTTACTTCGAATCAAATAATGATAACAATGACGTGGATCACAAAGTCACCACTACAACCGGATAAGGCCTCACACGCCAACATAAAAACTAAACATATGCACGGCCCCACACGACCGGCACACCAACTACGTGAGTATACACAATCTGCAATCCTCTAAGAATACTCGAAAAGATGGCTCTAGACAGTAGCCCCGACCTACCCGTTACTATACAACAAAAGGAAAATAGTATAGACCTCTCAATATCAAGCTCCGATGACAGGTGAGCCGATGACTCTCGTGCCGGCTAAGATCACGAGGGCCGGCTCGTCTAGGTACCTGCAGGCAGTAATGCAGCGCCCAAACGGGCGTTAGTACCATCGTACCGAGTATGTAAAGCAAACCGAACATAACTGAATATAAACATCAATACTAGTAATTTTGACAATGTAAAGTATTCAAACTGCCCTGGTCACGAAATCCAAAATAAGCTTATTTGTACCGAAGGTAGGGTAGAAGCATACTTGCCGATCGCATGCACTGCTTTTCATCACCTAATAAATAACATATATACATATATAACATACAAGGACCTATACCAAATTTCCTATAAGCCGGAAGGTGACAACCAACACACAAATTTATATACCCTTACCCAAACATCAAAACCATCCAAAAGTAAAATCATCTACTAACTACGAGCACCTCTACCGGCCCCCGGGTCTTCGCCGACTATGACCTATGATATATAACCGTGTTCCAGCCCGGGAGGACCCCGTACCAACTCCGTACTCTGCACTGCACTCGTGCTCCGTAATGCCATGCTGATCACCATACTGGGGAATGCTCCATCCATTCTTCATCCTCTAGTGATGGAATACCACTCGGAGGGCGTATCCCCACCCTCATCGATGGGTTAACACAGTTACTAACCCAGGGCGGCGAGGACGCCTGGGCAGCCCTCATAGACAAAAAGCTCAACAAACAATAATCACGTATAAGAAGTATGTTCAATTTGAAAATTGTCACGCCCGCCCCGGGGGTATGACTGCACCTGGTGCCCTAGTAGGACTGGACTGCTAGCTGGTGGGCCTAGGCACATCTGATGCCCGGCTAGCTCTAACTGCAGTTTCTCGGTAACAAAGGGCTATATAACGTCTATAAACACACTGCCAATCAAGCATATACCACCGTGCCTCGTAATAACAAACTAACCAAACATACTCATAGCAAGGAAATCCTGCGCGGCTCTATAAGGCACTCATGCTGCCTAGTCATCTAAATCTCAACAAAAAGAATACCAATGGCTACGTGACCGGCAAGGTCACTACTATCAACGGCGGGCCCCACAATGCCAAATATAAACAGAATGCTAAACAAATTTATAACAGCATCGCACGGCCTCACACGACCGGCTAACTGACCACAGGGAGATAAATATATACACACGCAAGCCTCTATGAGTAATACTAGAAATGACGGGACAGGCCCCGACCTACCCATACTCGGTACAACAAATGGAAAAGAGCTGATACCTTCTCGAAATCGTGCTCCGATGACAGGAGCCGATGACTCTCGTAGCCGGGCTGGAATCACGAGGGACGCCTCCTCGTCTATGAGTACCGCAGTAAGTAATGTGCAAGACCATCGGGCGTTAGTACCGCTGGTACCGAGTATGCAAAGCAACTGAAAACAATCAATAACTGAATATAGATAACATAACTAGCAATTCTCAGATAAAGGAGATAATCAATCGAAGAAGCCGATATGAACCGAATCAGCCAGACTGATAGGGCAGGAGCGCACCAGACGCGACGACCTCGCTATCTATTAACTAGTATATAGCACATAAATAGATATATACAAGTAGCAAGTAAGAGCCAATCACCAACCCCCATGTCGGATGGCTAAGCAAACAATCTATATACCCCTACCCGGTCAAACCACCTAAAAATAAGTCACCCACTCATTCGCCAACTAGGAGCACTCAGCGGCCCTGGTCTCCGGCTCGGCCATAGCCTTCGATATAATTAACTATGTCCGAGTCCGAAGGACTCCTATACTGTTTCTGTAACTAAAACTAAGTACTGCTCCCGGGCGCTTGCGCTCAACAGGCTATCCACTCAGAGGCCGGGACGACCGATATGGGGAAAGCTTCATCCCATCTTCGTCCAAATCGGGACGGTATGCCACTCCTTGGAGTGACGCAAACCCACCCGGCCAAGGCAACACACGATTACCAACCTGTGGGTGACGCAGGACGCTCAAGCACAAGATTCCTCACACAAACATCAAGTCTCAACAAACAAATAGCACATATAAATAGCAAGCATGTTTAATCAAAATACTATTCGAAATCTGATTTCTATTCTCGATCTCTTTCGTGTTATACCGATTCTTTACCGATTATACCGATTTCAAATCTTTATTTAACTGTATGGCTAATCTATAGCCAGGATATCATCTGCTCAATGGCTAATCTGTGAGCTACATATCATCTGGTCTAATGGCTAGTCTCAGAGCTACAATACCGTCTCGTCTTTGATTTACTTACTAACTTTATTCTCAAAATCTGTGGCTTTATTTTAACAACATGCTTGCTAATCATATAATAGGCTATAAAATCTAGAATGCTAACTCACCATTTGGCGCATGCTTTAATAATCCTTCGGATCGAGTACGATACACAACGCAAACAGATTTTACTAAACTTACTCTCACTTCAACATTCAACTCCGAGAACTCACTACGAAGTTTACTATGATTTACAAGGTTAAAGCTACTAACTTGCCGAAGAAACTAGCTTTACATACCTTAACCTCTGAGTTATCCGACCGTGGCCGAAGAAGCCTTGGCCAAGCATTAAATATTTCTCCCAACTGCATTCATATACACGTCACTAATGCTAGATACATCACTATTATGAAAGACAACGCTACTTTCGATATAATTATAGCCTAAACTTAGGCTTATTGAAAGACGGTCAAAAATTTGATATTTTACATAAGTCCGTAAGGGAGAAGCATTCACTTGGCTAGGAGCACATTGACACCTAGTTTGGAGCAATTATACTTACTCAGTCTAGTAGCTCGATGATTTGTCGCCAAATTTCGCTAAACAAAATCCGTAGGAATGCTCCCTCGCCAGCAAATACCTCGCATTCGAGGTTGATTTGGATTTGGACTCACGTTGCGAAATGCCCGTAATCGGTAAGATAATTTAATATCTCCTGCTCTCTCTGTTCTCACGCGCAAGCTGAAAATATAAGATAAATGATCAATTAAAACTGAAGTGGGGCTTATATACTTAGGCCCAACGTGTCACGGAGCCAACGCCGTGGCCCCGCCCATGACACGCTATCACTGAGGGGCTCTCCGCCCGGCTCAAGCATGGTTCGACAGCCTGTCCAATCTTTTCCCGAGCCTTTTTCTAGACGTATGGCTTTCAAATATGCTTAACCAACGCTATCAGGCTACATTTCTCTAGGTGCCGAGAATCTTACGGGGTGTAACATTCTCCTCCCTTTAGAACATTCGTCCTCGAATGAAAACCTGCTATATAGAGGACTACTCAACTAGCTCAACTTGTTTCTAGGAAAATTTTGGCAGAGTTTCCACTGTATGGATCATCCCAAAAACCTAAAACACAGAAAGTCCAATATAGTACTCCACACAATACTATAAGATTCACGTGATAGCTAAACATCAATCTTTCTCATTTATACATATACAACTATAAGGTATTGCATAGGTAACAATACTAACATACCTGTCGCCCGACTAGGCCCGGAACAAGGGAGGATATCTAGCTTTCATATCTTCCTCCACCTCCCACGCCATCTCCTCTCGCTCCTGTTACATTTCACAATACTTTGACACGCAATATCTTTAGTTCTCAATCTACGAATCCGTCTATCTAGGATAGCTACTCGGAACCTCTTCGTAGCGCCTTCAGAATCTGGATATCCTAGACTGACTCATTTGGACGGGTCTCCTATACATTTCTCAAAGATGGATACATGAAAGACCGGATGAACGGATCCTAACTCTGGAGGCAAGTTCAACTCATATGCCACTCGGCCTATCTTTCGACGAATCCGATAAGGCCCAACAAACCTTGGGCTTACCTTTCTTGCCAAATCTCATCACCCTTTCATCGGAGACACTTTCAAAAATACCCAGTCATTCACATCGATCAGGCTCGCGCCGCACATCTGCATATGATTCGCGGTCTGCGGCAGCCGCAGGCGTTCTTCCGATAAGCTTACCTCTCCCTCCGACCGCCGAACAATGCCCGGCCCAATCAACGCCGATTCCCTATTTCAAACCAAACAATCGGCGATCTGCATTTTTGCCCGTATAATGCCCAAAGGTGCCATTTGATAGCTGGAGGATAGCTATTATTATAAGCAAACTCGATTAGGGGGCAAATGCTCATCCCAAACTACCAATTAAAATCTAACACACACGCTCGCAACATGTCTTCGAGCGTTCTGAATGGTGCTGCTCACTCACCCATTTGTTTGAGGGTGGAATGTCGTACTAAATTAACTGCATACCCACCTCTCTCGAAACGATCGCCAAAATCTAGCCGTAACCTGTGCTCCTCTGCCCGAAATAATGATACCGTGCACTGGCAGGCACCGACTATTTCTTGGATATACAATTCGCATAATCTTTAGCCGAGAAAGTAGTTCACACTGGCAGAAATGAGCCGATTTTGTCAATCTGTCTACTATCACCCATAGAATCGTGTCTATCTCTGGTACGGGGTAATCCCCGTCACAAAATCCATATTCACTACTTCCCATTTCCGCAGAGCACTATGTCCCGAGTTAACCCGCCTGGTTTCTCGTGTTCGTTTCACCTCAAGGCGTTTAGGACACTAGGCTACAAATTCAGCAATTTCTTTCATACCTGGCCACCAACAGTTCTCTTGGATATCATGGTACATTTTCGTCGTGGCCAGGTGGAGAATATCGGGCGTAATGTACCTCATTTATAACGCTGCGGAGCTCAAAACATTCGAATATGTAGACGACTCATAACGAAGACGCATCCTCTTCGTTATTCCGAAATCTCGTGCTTTCCTCGAATAATGGGCTCCTTAAGTCGACCCAGGTCACGATCCTCATATTGCCGTTCCTTTATTTCCACCACTAATGATGACACCTACATTTCTGAATTACCTATTGTCCTCTGCTTCTGCTACACGAACGTTAGCTGAAGCAATCGATGTATCTCCCCGAACAATACCTCGCTTCTCGGGCTGCAAATACGCCAAACTTCCCATGGACTTACGACCGAGAGCACGTTACCACATTGGCTCTTCCCGGATGATACGTATCGCACGTCAGCAATCTTTTAGCACTTCCAACCAAGCCGACGCTGCCGTTGCATTCAACTCCCTCTCGGGTGAAGATATACCGTAGGCTTTTATGATCCGTGAAAACGCTCACATGGATGCCATATAAGTAATAATTCCATTTTTAAGGGGCGTGGATCATCGCGGCTAACTCCAGGTCGTGGGTAGGGCAGTTTTTCTCGTGTTTCCTCACTGCCTGGAAGCATATGCAAACACCTTACCATGCTACATCAACACAAACCCAACCCGATGCATGATGCGTCGCAATACACCGACAACCTCTCGTACCTTCCTAAGTAATGCTAACATCGGGGCGGAGGTTAATCTCGTCTTTCAGTTCTCAGAAGCTCTGCTCGCATGCCTCGTCCACTGAAATCCACGTCGCGCGCCCGCCGAGGTGCCTCTATGGTTGGAGAATCCTCAACAAATCTTCTATAGTATCCTCGCTAACCCCAGAAAACTGAGGACTTCAGCCGGAGTGGTAGGCCTAGCCATGTTTTAACCGCTACCTTTCTGCGTATCAACCTGTATACCAGCATCCGAAACAACGTGCCCTAAGAAGAACAGTTAAGCCAGAATTAACACTTGAGAACTTAGCATATAACTCGGCGGTCCCCGAGAATCTGTAGCTAACCGTTCGTAAATGAGCTCGGTGATCCGCTTCGAGCGGTAGAATACACTGTAATATCATCAATAAGATTATCACGAATGTGTCCAGGTATGGTCCAAAATACTATTCATCAGGTCCATAAATATTGCCGGGGCATTTGGCAACCCAAAGGACATAACTAGAAATTCAAAGTGTCCATGTCGGGTCCCGAACGCCCCGTTTTGGGAATATCTTCACGTACTCGGGAACCTCGATGATATCCGGACCGCAGTCAATCTTGAAAGTATCTCGCCTCAGAATCGATCAAATAAATCATTTATTCTCGGGAAGCGGGTACTTGTTCTTTATCAGACCCTTTATTCAATCAAGCGATAATTTATACACATAATGAGCGAGCCATCTTTCTTCCTCACAAATAGAACTGGCGCACCCCATGGTGAAGTACTGCCCGATGAAACCTTTATCTGTAGAAAATCTTTCAACCGCTCCCTTTAATTCTCTAAGTTCTGCAGAGCCATACGATAGGGAGGAATTGATATAGGCCGAGTGCCCGGTAACAAATCAATAGCAAAATCTATTTCCCTTCAAAGGGGAATACTGTAACTCATCCGAAACACATCAGGAATTCGTTCACCACCGGAACAGACCGGAGTGTCGGACACTTACCCGAACATCCCGAACTCGACTAGGTGGTAAATACATCCCTTAGTTATCAATTTCTCGCCTGAAGATAGAAATAAATGCCTGGGCATATAACTGTGCCTTTCCACATCTGCAATTCAAGCCCTGAAAGTGGATTCGGACCGTCTTGGTCCAACATTCTACATTACATAGCATGACACTAACCAATCCATACCCATTATGGCATCTAAGTTCATCATTTCTAGCTCTACCGCATCTACCGTAGTCCGGCGATCGCCATCCTCACTGTACACCCTCGGTAAATTCTGCTAGCTACAATAGAGTCACCGACGGGCGTAAGGTTTTTGAATATTCCATGTTATTGTAAGTGTCTAGAACTTTCCGGTGTGTATACAAAATGAAATGAGGGATGTTAATTGTAGTAGATGATTTAGACATTTCTTTGAATGAACCTAATTTTTATCCCTCGGGCTTTACCTACCTTGAATGTCTGATCCTAGCTAGCCCCATTGAGCCTTAAGCCTATTCTTTGATAGGTGCAACATGTTTATTCCTTTTCTTTCAATAGCCTTGAAGTTGCTCCAAAACCCTAAGAAATTAAGGGAAAAATCCAAAAGAGTAAAGGAGTGAGAATCGTGAAAAGAAGGAAAAATAACGGTTGTGGGAGTTGAGGAAAAGATTAGAGATGCACTTGTTTGAAAATGCTTGAGTATTGGTAGGGAGTAATAGAAAATGAATAAAAAGTTTAAGTAATTTATAATAAGCTAAGTGTGCTTAAAGAAATGCGAAACAGAAGAGGAAATTTAAGAGTGAAAAGAATGAAGGTGAAGTAAGAGAAGAGATGTCCGTAACGAACGAGTGATGTATTGCGCGCTTGAGAAGATATCCACTATTACTGGCCGAATAGTACCTACCCGTCCCTTATCCTACATTATGACCCGATGTCCTATTTGATCTTACGTTCAGACATCCTTAAATTGTGGAGTAAAACACTAAGGGCAAGCTTATAACAATACGTTGCGAATTCTTTGTGAGAGAACTAATCTATCCATATACCATTCACGGTTTGATTTGAAAATTTGTGAGTAAAAATGGGTAATTCTCTTGTTTTGAGGGCACAGCTTAATGAAGGATAATATTCATGTCGGATTTCTTGTCAGTTGATTTGCATGAGTTTTTGAGATTGAGAGTCGATTCTTGAGTGAGGAAGTCTTGACATAGTATATTTTCTTTTTGATGGTTACACCATGCATGCAATATTTTTAACTTGTTATCTAAAACAATCATTGTAGTCGAGTTTGAAATTGTCTTGCTCAATTAGCTGCAGGGGAGTCTATGTGCATGATGTAGCAGAAATTGTTCGAGGACGAACAAGGCTTTTTAAGTGTGGGTAGTGATCTTGGCAATAATTGCTTGCCCAAGTGCTATTTTATAGCTTAATTTAGTCATGTTTGTCTAATTATACACTTACATTCTTATGCGATTTTGTGTAAATTTGGATATGCACTAACCAACATGATTAGTCCTTGTTTTGTAGGTGTAAAATGCATATGAGGGGCTAATGATAGGTGAAGTGAAGCAAATGGAGATGGAAGTGAATTGAAAAGATGTCAAGAAAACATGTCATGGCAAGGCTGGCCGCGCAGTGCCGTGCCATGTTGTGCATGTGCCGCGCCTGGGCCGCCGTGCCACGCCAAGGCCATGCCGGGAAATGTTGCACTTCAAGGAGCCTACGCGCCAGCGACCGTGCCACGCCAGGCATTGCTACGCGCCGCAGGCCGTGTCACGCTGGCCATCGCGCAGGACCAGCGTCGTGCCACGCTGGCTGTCGCGCCATACCTGCCAAGCAACATTCAAGTGCAAATTTGGGATTCCAAGTTACCTCCGTGGAACGGAGGAAATTGGTTCTTTCACCCCAGTTCCACAAAGCCATTCCATGACAGGCAAGAAATTGCAAATTTCCTATTTACTATAAATTAAACTCTTAGCTCCTAAAATCATTTGTCACTAAATATTTTCAAAACCATAGAAGAGCTAAGGGAGAAGTGAAGAAAACTCACCTAGGGTTCACTAATTTACAATCTCTTTTACCTATTCTTTAAGTACCTACTAACGATTGTTCGTCCGCTTTGATGACTACATGCAAGTGCACGTGATCAACAAGCTAGTAAAATGGCTCAAGTAAACCATGTATCGATCCCACAGTGGACCGGACTAAGGTATCAATCTAATCAAGTGTCAATAAACTTTAACTCTAAAATGCAAACAACAGTGTGAAAAAGATTTTGATATTTTGTTTCCTAATTTATACTAAGTCTAAAACGAATATACAATTTGAGTCTGAACTATAAGTATGAACATGCGAGGCTAAACTAACACAGAGAAGAAATTATCGATACAATTTGATTAATCTTTCCTCCGGTTGCTAGTCAAGAATTATTGCCATGGATTAAAACTCTGTGTATTTAACCCCAACTTAAGAATCATGAACCTTCCACCTACATTTCGTGATAAAAGAAATTCATGTTCTAGCCATACAAAACCTATCTGTAATTGACTAATACTTACTTTCGTGCATATTTCTATCCTCAAGGTAAATCAATTCTCAATTTTCCCAAACTAAAGATCATCATATCCTATCAATTCACAACTTTCCAATTTCTTACTGAGTGAAACCGACTTTTTAGATATACATTAACATTGACCACACATTAATGCAGTAAGAACAAGAATTAATAGAACAACCATGGAAGAAAAGATGGAAAACCGAATGATCGGGCATCATATTTCACTACAAATGTTCTTAACCTCAGCGAAGAAGCGAATTTAGCCATTCATTGTGATTAAACATCATCAAATGAGTGTAAATCATACAAACAATTGAAAGAAAGGAGAAAGAGATAGAGAAGAACCCTAGAATTTTCGTCCTCAACCGCCCTGTAACCCACGTTGCTCCACCAAGTCGAATAATTAAAAATAAACCAAAGTTTGTTATTTATACTAGTGGGAATTTTTCCTAATAACAAGCAACGTGTCACGGAGTGCAACGCGGAGCTACTCACCAGGACACGGCACGAACGCGAACTCACCGGAATCCTGGTCCCTCTGTGTAATTATGCCCAACGGCCACGGCGTGCAACGCGGTGCTTGGCCAACGTGCCACGGCTCAAACGCGCACCTCACCGGAATGCCATGTTCCAGTAATTAGGTCCAACGCGCCACGAGGCAACGCGACTTTCAGAAATTTGCCAACTTTATCATCCGGCAGAATGCATCCGTGATGGCAGCGTGACACGCTCCACGCGGAGCCCCTTTAATTCATGCTTTCCTTGGCCTTTTCCTTGCTTGCTTCCGAGTCCATTCCCGATTCTCCTAACATGCATTTTAGCTTCATAAAATTATATTTTTCCCGCAAACAAAGCTAATCATGTTGGTTAGTATAAATTCACCTTTTAACTATAATTTTACATGAGAATGTACAAACATCGATGGATAAACAAGACGAAATGACGTATTTGAGTATCACTTGGGCATATAAATCGCCAAGATCACTTACCCCACACTTAAAACCTTATTCGTCCGAACACAAATTTTACACCTCATGCAATTTATACCCAATCATGGCTACTTGGCTCGACAATCCAGGCTACGGTTATACCGATTATTTAATATAGCAAATCATCAAGAAAACATGCATAGTCTCACTAATATAATGTGACATCTTAAATACATCAAGACCTCCCCGAATCAAGAATCGACTTTGTATATTGGCAAACTCATGCAAATCGCCGATCAAGATATCCGACACGAAATTCACCCTCGTCACATGTGCCCTCACAACACAAAGAGAATTTCCCTTTTCAATCACATGAACTCAAAACATTACATGTGCAAGGGCATATAAACACGATTTCGCTCTTCTCCCAAAAGAATTCACATGCATCATGTCATGAACCTTAGGCTTGCCTCTAGTGTATTACTCCACTAATATAAGAAAGCGTGATGTAAGATCGCGTAGGACTTAACGGGTTGTAATGTAAGCTACGGAACTAGTAAATACGGGCTAACCAATAATAGCAACTAGCATCCTTAAGCGCTCTTCAATATATCCTATCAACATTATGGGCATTGTTTCTTCCTTCATCCTCCCATTCTTGAAGTCTTTCTTTATTTTTTGGTTTCCATTTCTTTAAGCAACACCACTTAACAACAAAGATTAGTTATACATCTTTATTTTCTTTAAATCCGGCAAGTGCACCTTTGATCTTTTCTTTACTTTCATCACTTTGCTTTATCTTTTCTTTTCACAATTCTCACTCCTTGATTAACGGGAAAATTATTTTTTCTGAGCGCTTAAGAGTTTTGGATCAAATTTACGGATAATGAAAAGTAGGGGTTAAGCTCGGTTTACACCTTTTCGATGAAAGAAAAAGAATATAGGCTAAAGGCTCAATGGGCTAACTAGGATTGACATTCGAGGGTATGATAACAAAAAACTGTTAAACAAAGAAACGTCTACATCCTTTCCTATACTACACTTCCTTCATTTTATTTCGTACACACACTGTGCAAGTTCTAGACAATTCACAATAGCATGGAAGTCAATCGAAACCTCACTAGACACTCATCGCACATGCTCAACTCAAGAAATATTCATGGACTGCTCGGACAATGCGACTACAAGAATTCAAACATTAAGCCTCAATCACACCGAATCGAACTCTATGGCCTAGGTATTCTCAACATATTTACAAAGTTGCATGCTTTCATACGAATCACCTTTGCATTCTAAATATCATGTACAACACGCAACAAGAATTCGCACCTTAAAGTAGCTTACACGTTTGGGATACAACAAACAAAAATAAACTAAAGAACAAAACTACTCCTATCGACTACATTTCTTTAAGACGGTCATCATCCATCCATCATGTGTGGAACGGTCACTATTTACGACTCGGTTTAATGGGACTATTCTCGTAAAAGAACCGAAACAAACGCCGAGAAACTCCAATCAAAATACTAAAAGAAAAAAATTAAAAATATCAATGATTTCGATAAAAAAATATTTACACAACCAGCTAACAACATTCAACAAAGACACAACAAATACCTTCACATTAATTACAATACAAAACATACACAAAATCATAGGGTCACAATTTTTTCCAAGCACAACAAATGTAATATGAATATCAACAAAAACAAGACAACACCAAGACCCCAACTACCCCCACCCCACACTTAAAACCGAACACCGGCCCCGTGTTCATAAATTCAACATAGCACAAAAGTGGGCGGTGAAACTCCCGATCAATCGAAGTACTCAACTTTTCGTCGTGCCGCGCCCGTCTCCCATGTCCGAATCGCCCGCCGTCCTCTCATCCGACTCAACATCGAGTCCTCACGACGTGTCTCCTCATGGTGGGGACGTCGTCATCCACAGCCCACAAAAGCCGGGCCCACCCGACATAGAGCCCTAGCATTTTCGCCGAAGGGGTAGTCTGGGTCGAGCTGCCACACCACCCTCGTTGCCGGCCTCCGCTCATGCCGGAGCATCCGCATCTCGAACATGCGAGCCATGTAATTAATTCATCCCGAGCATGTCGCCGGCTAGTGTAAGAACCGGCCCGTGAGTGGTGTCGGGGTGTCTTGTCTTTGTGACGCCCACGGCACGCCTATCCACTGCGGGATGTAATCCAGGGCCTCTTCCTCACACATTCAGCCCGCAGAACGTGGTCGCCAGCCACCAAACCTCGTACTCGGTGCCCTTGATGCACCTAGTTTCCTTCATGGGTATGATCACCGCCCCAACATTGACTCCAGCCCTTTCATCAAGGCATAGACTAAGCACACACGATCCCGGGTGACATCTGTCATGTGCACTCCCTAATCGTGCAGAACAAACAATTTTAAGCGATCCGGGCTTCCCGTTCATCCGCGAGTAGGGCAAATGTCTGATGGTAGCCCCTTCCTTATGCCTGCTCCAACGCGTCGTCAATGGGCTCACACAAGGTGTGTCTCGATATCCGCATATGGTGGAGTGAAGTTCAGCTGCCTGCCGAGTACATGGGCGCCTGTGTTCCGCGTCCAAGATGGCATTCAAGTGATGGGGCTCAAGAGTGACAATTTGACCCCTTATTTTGACGGTGTGACTGCGGAGCGTCGGGTTCCAATTTGCGTAGAACTCCCGAATCAAGTGCATTGTAATCCTTGGGATCTTCAAAGATGAAGCTCACCAATGTCAATCCGGTGGACAATTCCGAGGGAACTCTCGTGCCAAAGGCTCCCTTGCACGTGCTCCTCGAGGAAGCATTTTGTTCTCCTTATGCTTTGTGTACCACTTCTTCCTTCGTCTGTCACCCATCGGGTTCCGTATTGACGGCGTTGGCCATGCGAAACCACGGTGCGCCATCGGGATTGCTGCTCCTGGCCTGATTCTTTTCCTTCGGTGCCCGATGTAGATGCGCGCTTACCCTTGTCCTGCTCGGCTGCCATAGTTCCCGCCAAAATCAAGCAGACAAACCCCAATGTTAGTCAAACAGTTAGCTTCGACTAAGGTTGCTAAGCTAGCCACCCCACAATTAGTCTTTAGCCACAATTACAAGATTACGGTGATCATCCTCATTTTCCAATTTACATAAAAACAACAACAACAGAAAATGCCTCGTGCATCCGTAGAGAGTTCGACGGTATAAATTTTATGTGTACTACTGACTTCGTACATCTAATCACAATATTACCATCGATAACATTTCATCACATAGCACTTAGCTTAAAGAATTTTATCAACACAACCTAAGCAATTCCCCCAATTTCTATGCATATCAACACCATTATCCCGACGAATCATCGTGTCTTTAAAGGCATATTAACATTACCACAACAATCACCTTACCTAACATGCACAACCCAACAAGAATTTCACATTTCAACTCAATTTTAACTTCTTCATATTCAAATTCTAACCCTAGCTACAAATTTCACCAAAATTCGATCAAGCTATGCATTATCAAGTTCATACACTCACAATGATATTACAAACATCAATCAACAAGAACTTAACCAAATTCAAGCTAAATTTATACTTAGGGCAAGGTTTTCCTCACCTCACATGCTCAAAATCGAAAAATTCGACAAGAATTGAGATAGAGCTAGTTACTCATACCTTGCCCGTATGAAATGAAGAAAAGTTGAAGAAAACTTCGTGCCTGTGGTCCGTGTCACGTTGAGGAAGGAAGGATTTTTGGGATGTTTGTCATGGAGGGGAGAAGGAATGGGAAAAATGAGGCAAACTCGGGGTTAAAAGGTGGACGCCACGCGGGTCACCCGGCGACCCGGCGTGACCCGACACGAAATAACACTCAACGCAAAGGAGGGTAACGCGGAGCACCCCCTGCGTGACATGGAGCCATCGCATGGGTACCAAATTTTAAAAAATTCCGTGATTTACACCTCAACGCAGTCGCTGCAGGGTAACGCGGGAGGCCCTCCTCCTCCGTGACACACGGAGCCACGCGTAGGCTCACTGCTTTGCCACTTTTTATTTTTTTGTTACCTCGATTTTTCCTTGCGATTCTTTGCATTTTTTCCTCCGCTCAACCTGAAATTCATCTACAACAAGAAATTGGTTAGAATCCCAAGGTTTGGAAAACAACACAATAGTTTTTTTATATTTACATTTTATATTTTTTTGTTTTTCTTTTTTTTCTTTTTTTTTCTTTAATTGGTTCAATTTCACAATCAAATACAACAATTTCACAGGTTGCCTCCCGTACAGCCACTGCTTACCGTCGCGGCTCGACGTCATTTAAGCTCATTCAAATTTCCTAGGTGAAGGACGCGCCGAACACGTCCTCACCATGTTGGGTGCTTAAGCACCGAGCCCATCAATCGCGACCGTGGCATCTCGATCTGCCACAACTCCAGTTTTGGGGGATCCTTCACCGTGGTTTCCCCAATGACTTTCGTGACTCAACACTGAGTAATATCATATTGATCAAGCATGTTGATCAATGAGAGTTCCTCGTACACGGCCGGAAGCTTTTGTGGCCTTGTACACATCAAATTTCCACCTGTCGTGCGCTCGCATGGTTAGCTACCCGCAGTCTACATCAATTAGCACTTTCCCGATCGCCAAGAAAGGACGACCTAAAATAAATGGGACTTCCAAGGCTCGCTCAAAATCCAAATATCAACAAAGTCTACCGAAGATAAGGGAGCCCACTTGCACCAAAGACGCCCTCCACAATGCCATCGCCCGGCCAAGGAACGATCTGCTAGTTGCAAGATCTCGTTGTTGGTCTAGGACTCCCTTAGCCCCAACTTCTTGAATACCGATGCTCCGCATCAAGTTAATGTTCTCCTAAATCACATAATCCACGAGCTCGGATACTCTGCCCAATTGTAATTTGAATTGTAAAGCTCCTGTGGTCCTAAGCTTTGTGGAAAACCTATTTTGTATCCGGGAAGTGCACTCCTCCGCAAGAGCCACCGTAGCGTGTACCTCGGGCCAACCCGTTTGTTCGCCACAATGTCCTTGATATACTTCGCATACTTGGTACTTTTGCAAAACATCAACAAGAGGTAAATTGATATGTATCTGTTTAAGCACCTCCATGATCTTTTAGAAACACGCTTCCTCCTTGTGTTTCTTTAATCTATAAGGGAAGGGGGTGGTGGTCTTCCGGTTCAAGATCCTTCTTCTTCCCTCTCATCACCGTGCTCCCTCATTTTCCGTCGCTCCCGACTGCTGAGGGTGGTCTTCTCGTTCCACCTCTTTAAGATGTAAACCACTTCTTGTGGTCACCGCATTCACTTGCTTGGGGTTGGGATCAAGATCACTGGGAGTCCTCCTCTAGGCCTCGGTGTGTTTTGAGCTCCATCAAATTGCCCAACCGTACCCGCCGTCTTTGTAGCTAACTGATTAGCCTCTTAAGTATCGCTAACAATTTCACATAGTCGCCGCACTGGAGCTTGGTTAGCTATCATTGTTTTGAAATATCTCTCAATGTTGGGTGATGGTGGTGGAGGAGGTGCATTGTTGTTTCGTATCGCGATCGATAGTTCGGTCAGCCTCCTTGATTTCTCCGCGCCCCCTGACTGAATCCCACTTTGATGGCTGTAACTACCCCAAGAGAAATTGGGGTGATTCCTCCAGCTAGAATTGTGAAGCTGTTGCCATACCGTTGGTGATTATTTCCGTACATTACCAACAAAGTTCACCGAATCGTATTCGCTCCACAACATCACTATGTTCATTACTCCGCACACTTCACACCAAATCGCTGCACTGGCACTCACTAGGGCTTGAGACTGATTCAAGCAAGCTCATATTACTGAAGTGGGTGTTGAGTTGATTCCCGCAACGCAGGTCAGAAACCATCCACTTCTAAGACTCCAAATGCTTTCCTTATTCCTCCTCTGGAAGAAAGGCCCGCATTCCACTCGCTGACATTTCCCGCGAAATACGATTCAACAAAGTATACAGCCTCATAAGTCTTTTCTAATGCTTGTCCCCCGCCTGTTGAGTCTAGCAAAATTTTTTGTGTGGGGTTCCAAACCCTATGAAAGTATGCACCAAAGACATCGTTAGATTGGTGGTGATGAGGACAATCCCGCGAACATCGATTTGATCTTCCCAAGCTTGATACAGATCCTCCCCTCTTGTTTAAAACTTAGAATTTGAACTAATAAGTCTTGTTGTTTTACCGGATGGAAAGAACCGTATCAAGAATTTCTTTGCAAGATTATCCCACGTGGTGATGGAATTAGGTGGTCACCAACCACCTTTAGCTTCTCCTGAAAAGTGAAAATGGGAACAATGTAAGCCTGACATAATCTGATGACACTCCAGCGAGGATGTAAGTGTCACTTATCTCCAAAAAATTTTGGAGATGTTGTTGTCGATCCTCGTGAGGGAGACTTGTGAATCGCCTACTGTGTGGCAAAGAATTGCACCATGTTCTCTATTTAAGCTCGAACCTCCTCCTGCTCAGTTTGCCAATGCTAGATGTGACATTGTTAGCATGGTATCGCCACTTCATGAACCGGCCTAGTTGCCATTTTCTAGGGCACTACACGCCCTTTGACAAGTGGATTCGTGGTTGCCCAGATTGTTTGTCCAGCACCAGGCGCCTTTCTCTAGAGCTCTCCTCACGATGGAATTGTCTTTCCATTATAGTATGAGTCCACTAAACTTTTGTCTTTGCCGTTGTTCAATGTAATTTAATTTCGCACAATACAAAGGCACCAAGTTGTCGCACTCACATAGAAATAGCAAACTAACACTTAAGAAAATTTTTGCCACTGCCGCCCCAAGCAACTGCGCCTAAAACTTGTTCATCCGTTTGGATGACTACACTATGCACGTGGTCGAACAAGTAGTAAAATGGCTCAAGTAAGCCAAGTATCAATCCCATAGGGACTGGACTAAGGTATCAATCTAATCAAGTGTCAATAAACTTTAACTCTAAAATGCGTATCAACAAGCAAAAGATTTTGATATTTTTTCCTAATTATACTAAGTCCAAAACGAATATACAATTTGAGTCTGAACTATGGGCATGAACATGCCGAGGCTAAAACGAACATGTAGAGAAATAAATTATCAAACAATTGATTAATCTTTCCTCCAAGCTGCTGGGTCAAGAATTATTGCCTATGGATTAAAACTCGTATTAACTCCAACTTAAGAATCATGAACCTTCCACCTACATTTCGTGATAAAAGAAATTCATGTTCTAGCCATACAAACCGATTCCGTAATTGACTAATACGACTTTCGTGCATATTTCTATCCTGAAGGTAAGTCAATATATTTTCCCAAACTAAGAAAAGATCATATCCTATCAATTCACAACTTTCCAATTTCTTTCTCTCTCGAGTGAAACCAGACTTTTTAGATATACATTAACATTGGCCACACATTAATGCATTAAGAACAAGAATTAATAGAACAACCATGGAAGAAAAGATGGAAAACCAAATGATCAATAATTACATTTAACTACAAATGTTCTTAACCTCAAGAAGAAGTGAATTTAGTCACTATTTGTGGATTAAATATCATCAAATGAGTGTAAATCATACAAACAATTGAAAGAAAGGAGAAAGAGATAGAGAAGAACCCTAGAATTTTCGTCCTCTCAACTGCCTGTAACCCACGTTGCTCCACCAAGTCAATAATTAAAAATGAACCTAAGTTTTCTATTTATACTAAGTGGGAATTTTCCCGAATAACAAGCAACGTGTCACTGAGGTGAACGCGGAGCACCGCTCCGTGATACGCACGAACGCGAACCTCACTGGAATCCGGCCCTCCAGGCATTTATGCCCAACGTGCCACGGCGTGCAACACGCGGCTTGGGCCAACGTGCCATGGCTCCAACACGCATCTTCACTGGAATGCCATGTTCCGGTGTAATTAGGTCCAACGTGCTACGGAGGCAACGCGACACCGAAATTTTAAGCAACTTTTACTATCCAGGGCAGAATGCATCCGTGGATGGCAGCGTGACACGGCTCCATCAGTGAAGCCCCTTTAATTCTTTCTTTCCTTGGCCTTTTCCTTTACTCGCTTCGAAATCCATTCTGATTTCTCCCAACATGCATTTTAGCTTCATAAAATTATATTTTTCCTGCAAAACAAAAAAAAAGTATAATTAATTTTCATTTTGAAACTTTATAAAATCACACTTCCGTACATTTTACATGAGAATGTACAAATATCGATGGATAAACAAAGACGAAATGATTATTTGAGTACTACTTGGGCAAAGGCACCGCCCAAGATCAACGATGTTTTTAAGTTATTGTATTTAACATGAGTGGCTAAAACCCTTCCTCTAGGTTAAGGCCACGTGATAAGGATTGTAATGTGGCGAATTTGTTTATTTGAGTTGTCAATTGTTGTTTTGTCTTGCTTCTTTTTATTATGGTTTTTTTAATGCTTGATCACCATGAAAACATACATGCGTTGAAAACCTTGAGAGTAAATCAGGCTAGAACAAGAGAATGTAGGGAGCAATGTTCTTATCTTTACGATAGGATTTGAGGTTAGGATAGAAATTATACCTAATTTGCTTTGGTTGATAAAATGGGAAGATAGTAAGACACCGACTTAGAGTTTTCACTCCACCACTCGTAGACGTAGTTGTAGCTAAGTTAGGTTAAATGATTAGAGGTACGGAAGTCCCTAATCAAGAGCACAAACCCTGCAAAACTACATCCATGTAGGTTAATTGCCTACGAACTAGAATATCACATCCCCACTAAACGATGGAAGGTGGTTAGTTTGTTGTGTTTAGAGGCCTGAGAGACCATGAACATCGCATTTTCCAACTATGTGAGACAATTGAGTGGTTTCATACGTGAACCATTAAAAGTGTAGCATTGCATGACTATCCGGCCTTAGCTCTAGTTGTTTATATTGTTTCAAGATTGTTTTGTGACCACCCCAAAACTTAATTATAATTTACCAAATTTCTATTAATAACACTTGTGAAGGTTAATCTTACACTTGAAGTCGTAATTTGTTGAATTGGTCCAGTCCCTGTGGGTTCGAATCCGGCTCTTAAAAAGGGCCACTGTATTACTTGTACGACCGTGTATGCTTGTGAGTGCCGAGCTTAACAATTCCACTAATTTACCCGGCCTGTTGATGTTCTTGCCAAAGTGATTTTAAGCCCTAAATTTTCGAGTAAAGACCAATTTGTGTATTAAAGTTCCATCTAGCTGTGAAGTGCGATTTGGGTTGAATTTTCTAGTATTTTTTATTGTTTATATGATGAGTAAATACTCCATCGATAATAATGATTTTATCCCTTTCAAAATAAGATTTCTTTAATTCTACAAATTTTGCCATATTATGGGAATCTTTACGTGTTGTTGGAATGAGTTGGCTCCCTCATTAGCTGCTTAGTAGTTCAGTTCAGTTAGGAATGTAGAACCTTCTTCAGAACTGTCAACTGATCAGCTGACTTCAAATTTTTCCTGGGAGGTGTCGCTGGTGCCTCCCAAGCTTATCGTGGATCGACATCTAGAACGCTTTTGATCCTTTAGGCGGTCATGACATTTCAGTATGTAGCTCTAACTAGCCTCAGGACCCCAATTTAGATTACAGTTTGTTCTTAGAAGGTTACGATGTCTTCTAGATAAGCAGCTCGAATTCGCCTAGGAACATAGTTTAAGTCCGGTCCGACAAGACTTCAAGGTACTTTCGCCATATGTCCCCGAACAGTCTTGGACTCCGCTTCGAGCTATCAGCCTAGTAGTTAAGTTTATAGGTGTTTTCAAGTAGGAGTAGGAATTAGCACCGAGTGGGTTGAGGTTCCAGCGCACCTAGGTTCCATGAAACTATGTTGCCAAAGGTAGGTTATAGTATTATTTGGCCCGATTGGCCCCACACTTTCGCATCACCTGGGCCATGCCTTTATACCCTAGAAAGGTATATTGCTTCCTACAGGTGGTGTATACATCGGACCTACGTCTAGCTTACATGGTTATTTGTCGGTTATAGACTCTCCCACTAGTCAATCCAGTCCAGTTTCGTAATAAGCAGCTCCGCCTTGGCTCTAGTTCTATTAGTTTAGCTCGCCCGGGCCAAGATCTCAAACTCGCACTTTCGCACTTAGTTCATGCCTTGACCATCAGACAGGGAGATTTAGACCACCTCAGTTTACTTCAGTAGGTTAGTTCAATTTACTTATTGGTCAGCTGTATGCCTTATCGCTCAGGCATTATATTTAGTTATGCTTTCTCCAACTTACTCGCATATCTGCCATCGATGCATACTTTTATGTTGTATCGTTTCATGATACAGTTGCAGGTTCTCAGACTCAGCACCGTTAGTCGTCGCGGTTCAAATCCTCCACATTAGAATTTAAAGTGTGAGTCCTCATCATTTGAGGGACTTATTTCATTTCTTTCGCTTAGGCCATTATTTTAGCTAGACTTAGAGTTAATGGGGGCTTGTCCCAGCAACTCAGCAGTTAGAAGGGCTTTTCTGACATAGAATTAATTTCAGACTTCGATGTTCTTAAACTTTATGATTTCAGTTTTATATTCATAAATGGTTTATAATTATTTCAAGCTTCCGCTATATTTCCTTTACTCAGTAATTCCAAAGTGTATGATAGATCGTAAGGTTGACTTGGAGCTACTGTGGCTTCATGTATCGTGTCTCATCCAGTGTAGATTCGGCGATAAATTTTCAAAATGGATTACCACCACAAAGTCATATTTCCATCTTTTTTAACTCCTTTTGTTTTATAATACGCATCAAACCAAATTACATTGAAACAAATTCACTTCTATCCGCGGAAAATTGCACCATCACATCTGTCAAAACTCCATAATAATCAAGGTTCTCACTATTCCTTTCTCATTCTCGCCAACTACAACAACACCACAATTTTGAGTCCTTAGATTTTTATCATAATCTTCTACATGAAATCTATATCCATTAACAATGTAGCCATTAGAACGTGTCGAATATTTGGCAGGACCGCGTGAAAGTGAAACTAGATCTTTCATGATTCGACTATCATCTCCTTTATGCAATTGTGCGACCTATCAATAATATTATGTTGAATAATTTAGAAATGAGTAATAATAACATTAAATTTCAAATTTTATGTTTATGTATTCTTTAATTCTAACTTTAAAACCAACTAATAAATTGTCGGGTTCCATTCTCAGATTTCCGATACCCGAGCAGTTTCACTTGAGTTTGTGCAAATTCTCTAAAAAATTGAAGGAATCATAAATGTCCTATATTAAAGAAATTACCCTAAAGGAAATAAGAAAAAAGAGATGATATGAAAGAACTTCCATACCAGATATGGCATGACTTCATCACGCTCTTCGCATGTATATATGTGCTTGTTCAAACTCATATGCTTCAAGCTCACATGGTTTTTTAGCTCCCAAAGTTTTTCCAAAGCGACAAAACATAGATAAACCTTTTAAAACCCCATCATAATTTCATTCAAATTTCGATTGAATTTGTATTAATCCTATGCAAATACCTTGAACATAAGGTCATACATTCATTTGCAAGGTAGCCTTCTGCAATAGAACCTATGGACATGCCCTATTACCAATGAGAGATTTCAGAAAATATAACCACTATTCCGTAGGATACATCCACCATACTGAATAGGTCCAAGAATCGCGCCTTCGCAGCTAAATGAATAGGCAAGTGCACCATGACATCAAAAAATGATAGAGGGAAGGCCTTTTCTAACTTGCAAAGTTTGATGGGAATCTGCTTTTCAATATTCTCCAAGTCATCAATCCTCAATTCTTTTGATCCGCTAATACTAAATGTTACACTTCGTAAGTTTCTAGCACTTAGTTGGCCTATTCGCATGTTGGTTAAGAGTTTTAGAATGTCATACGTGCGAGAAAAGGGCCCGAGGAAAGGCCGAATGAGTGCAAAGTTGTATTTTTGTAAGAGGAGGCCAAACCGCACGTCGCAGAGGGGCAACGTGGCACGAAGGCCCCTCCTCCGCGATGGCCAATGTGGCACTAGAGTTAGGATTGGCGCGATGGCCGCCGTGCCACGCGTTGCCATGCTTCGTGCTCCAAGTATATAAAGGCCTCACTTTTTTATTTTCATGTGATTTTATAAGTTAAACGACCAAGTAAATAGAGGACGAAGGGTTAACATAAATTTCCGTTTGATTACACCGTCAAATGCTGTTCAAAGTCAAATTAACTCAAAATAAAGTATAAGGTCACAGGAGCATTTCTAGACGAGTTAGTTTCGCAAAAATCATCTAGCGAATCGTCGGTCCCGCCAAGTCAAAAGTGATTGGAATTGTCTAAACTAGTGTTAATACATCCAGGCTTAAAGTGAGTATTCCTTCTAGACTCCCTGAGAAATTACGAGTTTTCGATCGTTCTTTTGATAAATCGAAGAATAGTCAATATATAGACTTAAAGTATTGTCTTCGTCCCAAATATAATAATGAAGTTAGTTCTATTCTTCGTGAACATGATTACAGTTGTAGAGAATAGCTGAATACTAGCCGAACTACGCTAGATAATCGGTAAACCGCAGTCGAGGTATATAAAGCTAGTCTTTTCGGCAAGTTAGTTTCTCCAAAGATAGTAAAAACAAGATGAATCCCAAGAAGATATTGTAAAACAAAAGATATCATGCTCAAGAAATTTAATAAAGCACGTCAGAAGTATTATATCATGTTCAGTATGAGACTCAAGTACAACATGTTAGAGATTATATTATCTTTTATTCAATGTGTATTATATGTAGTTATTTCTATAAGTTGAGATTTGATTGTATTGTTTGGGCCGGATTACCCATATAGCTTCCGTGACGCCCCAGGGTTAATGGCTGTAGTTGGACTTGTCCGCCAGAGGGCGAGGATACGCCGCTCTATGGAGTGGCATGCCATCCACTGCAGACGAAGATGGGATGCCGCCTCCCCATATTTTGCCGTGCTGGCCTTTATACACCCCCGTCGAGCGCTTGCGCCTGGGTGTTGATTTCGCAGTCCTCCGCACCACGAAATGCTTATAGTCGTGGGCCCAAAGAGGCCCAAGCTGCATACCCAGGGGACCGGCAGGATGCTAATAGCTAATAGGTGATGGTATGACCCGGGTGCGGGTAAATAGATTTGATGATTTCACCTTCCAAACTTATGGGGCTGTAAGGCTGAGGTTATGTTGTTTAGTTATTGATAGATAGATGTAGAACGCCACGTTACTTGTATGACTCTTACTTTCTCAGTATAGCTATGTTAGCCCCGATTCTCTATCTCGGGCCAATTTAAGTCCTGCTTCCCTATTACTTCGCCATCGCCGCCTTATTACTACTTTCGCTGGTTTCAAAGGGTTGCTTTTACATACTGAGTACCGGTGGTACTAACGCCCATTTTGGGCGCGCATTATTTTCCCGCAAAAAGATAGACAAGGAGCATATCCCTCGTAGTTCCAGCCGCCGATAAAGATCCTTCAGCCTCCTTTCATCCGTGAGCTTGGAAGACAGAGGCTTACTTTCTTCTGTCTCGTACAAAGAGGTAGGCCGGGGCCCTTTCCTTCGACCATCTTATTATTCTTAGAGGCTTGTGTATTGTATCATATCTCCTGTGGTCAGATTGTATGTGATGGTCGTGTGGGGCCTTATTCAGTTGTTAGTTGGTGACCTTGTCGGTCACGATTAGCTTAGCGCCTGGATTGCTCTCTTCAACTATAACTAGATATCATGGTGTCTTGTCGGCCCGCACAGGACTCCTTATATTTAGTTGTTTCGTGTTAGCCGTTTGCTTTTTACTGTGTGGCTATAGGCCTTGTCGGTCGGGGCTGTATTTACAAACGTTATATAGCCATCATTTTCTTGAATACAGAGTTGGAACTAGCCTTGCACCGTAGGGGCTTAGGCTCAGTTAGTTTAGTACCAAATCCTAGTAGGGCACTGTGTGCCGCCATGCCTCCTAAGGTGGGGTGTGACAAACTTGGTATCGAGCAGTCGTATCCCGTGAGCCCGCAAGTTGTGCTAAGTCAAGTCTTGTCTATGGATGTAAGAACAATCACATACTATAGGCAGGAGGCTGCAAGGCATGACATGATGGTTACTGTTTCCGTTTATTAAGTCGTTTCTATAGAGCGGTACAAGATAGGGTTGAGTCCCCATCTTATCATACTCTTGTTTACGTATAAATGTCGGACTGACACCTACGATTGTGCAGAGGTTGGATATAGCAAGAGAATAGGGCACCAAGCAGGATGCCTCCGCTTTCGATTAGAATCACCATCTCGAGGGAGATACGAAGGCATCATCCCGACCTTCCTAGCGCCTATTACGTCAGAGCGCTTGGGACGGCTGGTGTGACGACACCACCTCCGGCAATTCCTATACCTATACCATCTGACCAGAAGGCCAGGAGTGCGGTGGCTATGTTAGCGCAGATGATGGCCGCGCGGCTGGCCAATACCATCACCGCTTCGAAGCATCAGAGGACTCGGTAGTTCAAGGTCCGAGAATTCTCGCATTAGTATCCAAGTTACAGACAAGTCGATAAGAGGTCCTTGTGATTTCTATAGATTTATGTGAGACTTTGTAAAATATAATATAACCACAAACAATAATTATGATTCTTAATGACATCATAACATAAGAGAGGTTAGAGGCCAGGAGGATATTTCTCCGACCGGCCCAGCTTTTCGAGCCTTCTGGATCATTATCTACCACACGGGAGGCCCGACAGCCCGTGCTGATCAATTCCTACACTTGGAGTGTGGGCCGTATTTAGTGTTCGAGAATACGCCTATGTTCGATTCGTCCGATATGCGCCAAATTTTTACGGATACAATTCCATCTGGGAGACACCGTTTCATTATGGGGATGAACCCATAATATGTTGAGACTTGTATCACAACGTCTACTCACAGAGGATATGGATATTGCCCGAGCATGTGCTTGCTCGAATATTGAGGGCACGTAGCCGCAACGGGACATCAGCAGAACAAGTCGTGAACAAACACAAGCAGGATGTGCGATGATTTACGGTGAGGAGACTGGGAGAGGACCTAGGCTACATTATCGATGTGGTCGCGCCTAGACCCCGCCTCCATCACGCCGGCAAAGGAGCAGGTTAGCCGCCGAGGCGCTCGCCCGGCGGAGGTTCGCAACGTAGGATTCACCGCAAGAGAGGAGGGCGAGTGCAGTAGGCATATAGGGCACTACCTTTTCCCTATTTAGAATGGCGCCACCCCCGAGCGTGCGTATATGGCTCCCACGGGAGGTTATATTTGTGACAGGAGGGTCATCGATGATAGATTTTCCACTAGGAGTCAAGGTGTCCGGATTGACAGATAGGTCACAGGTCGCGAGCCTGTAAGATTCCCTTGCAGGGCGCAGGCCCGCCAGCAGGTAGGAGGCCGAGGCGCATCGTGGGCCTCTAGTTTAGGTACAGTCCCAAGCCGTACCTATGGATTACCGGGGAGACAGGATTCGAAATTGACCACGTTGTGACTCGTGATGCCGAATATTTGCTCTCATCCTTATGTGTTGATAGATTCAGGATCCACCTGTCCTATGTTACATCGTTAGTGGCTCAGAAGTTTAGTATTGTTACAATTGCTTCAAATGACCTTTTTCAGTATCTACACCCGCGGTGACTCTATCATAGCCGAAGGGTCTATCTGGGTGTACAATAGAGGTTTCCAATGTCAGATTACAGCAAATTTAATAGAGCTAGAGATGGTTGATTTGACGTCATTATGGGTATGGATTGGTTAGTTCCATGTTATGCCAATGTTGAGTGTTGGACTAAGACTGCCCGATTCCACTTTCCAGAGAGGCTGCACGGGAGTGGAAAGGTAGTACAGCTACGCAAAAAGGTAGGTTTATTTCTATCTTCGGTCGAGGAAGTTGATAGAAAAGGGTGCATTATCACATTGTCAGAGTCCAGGATGTTCGTGTAGAGTCCGACCCTTCAGTCTATCTCCAGTGGTTAATGAGTTCCCTTATGTATTTCCAAATGAGCTCTAGTATTCCCCGTAAAGGGAAGTTAATTTTGCAATTGATCTATTACCAGCACTCGTGCCATATCTATTCCCCTTATCGATGGCTCCAATGCTGAACTCAGAGTTAAAGGAACAATTGAAAGATTTTCTTATGAAAGGGCTTTACTATGCCGAGTACCCCTACCTATGGGGTGCGCCACTCGTTCGTGAGAAAGAAGGACGGCTCCCTCCGTATGTGAATAGATTATCGACAACCGAATAAAGTTATTGTCAAGAATAAGTACCCACTTCCCAGAATAGACGATTTATTTGACCAGCTGCAGGGAGAAAGATATTTTTCCAAGATTGACTTAAGGTCCGGATATCCTCAAAGTTCGGTTCATGAAAGGATATTCCAAAGACTGTTTCAGAATCCGTATATGGGCACTTTGAATTCCTAGTCATGTCCTTTGACCGACAAATGCCCCAGTAGTGTTTATGGACCTAAGAACAGTATCTTCAGACCATACATGGACTTGTTCGTGATAGTATTTATCGATGATATTCGGTATATTTCGCCGTAGGCGTACTCACCAGATCATCCGTGCATGCTGCTCCGCATTCTCAGAGATCACAATGGCACGCAAAATTTTCTAAATATGAATTCTTGTTAAATTCTGTAGCTTTATTGGGCCATATTGTGTCAGATGCGGTATAGAGGTAGATACACAAAAGATAGAAGCAGTGAAAACATGGACTAGACCTACCACTCCGACCGAGGTACGCAGCTCTCGGGATTAGCCGGGTATTACAGATGTTCGTGGAAGGATTTTCCACTTTAGCAACATTCCTTAACTAAACCGAGCGTAAGGCAGCAAAATTTCACCGGACTGGAGGCGTGCGAGCAGAGATTTCAGGAACTGAAAGACAGGTTGACATCAGCACCAAAGTGTTGGGGCGCTGCCGGCGAACAGAGGGTTATGTAGTTTGTTGTGACGCTCGTGTCAGGTTAGGATGTGTTTTGATTCAAAGATAGTAGAGTGATTGCCTATGCTTCCAGGTAGCTGAGGAAGCATGAGAAGAACTATCCTACCTATGACCTGAATTACCCGCGGTAATTCATGCCCTGAAAATATGGAGACACTACTTGTATGGCGTCCACATGGATATTTTCACTGATCATAAAAGCCTACATTATATCTTCACCTGAAAGAGTTGAATTTGGTGTCGTTGCCGGTTGGAGTTTTGAAAGATTATGATATGAATATTTTATAATACCCAGGAAGGGCCAATGTGGTAGAAGATGCCCTTAATTGAAATCTATGGGAAGCTTGGCATACCTTACAATGAGTAAAGGAATTGGCTTGACAATTGCACGTCTAGCCAATTTAGTCGCTCGTGTAGCAGAACATGAGATAATAGAGCAGTAATCCAGAACACCGCAGTTTCGTCTTTGGTTGTGGAAGTGAAGGAACGAAAGTATGAAGATCCTAGCCTCGTCTACTCGTAAACAAGGCTCCGCAAGGGAGGTGAAAGATTTTGTGTAACCGGGGATGGAGTTTTGAAATATAGATCGCTCCCGTGTTCCAGATGTCGCAGGGCTTCACTCAGCAAATTATAGAGAGGCACTATGCCCGTTATTCTCTCCATCCAGGTTAAGGGGATAGCAGTATTTGTAGCTCGTCCCAATTTGGCCAGGTAAAAGCTGAACATAAGAAACCAAAGTGGATCACTCAGATATAGCTGTGACTCTATGGAAATGGGAAGTGCTAATATGGATTTGTAGCAGGATTACTCTGCACACCAGGCGTAAATATGATTCGATCTGGGTAATTGTTGACAGGTTGATTAAATCAGTTCACTTTCTGCCAGTATGTATCACTCTTTTCAGCCGAAGATTATGCCGAGCTGTATATTAAAGAAATAGTCGGGATGCATGGTGTTCCATTGTCAATTATCTCCGACTGAGGGGCACAGTTTACAACTAAGTTTTGGCAATCATTTTAGAGAGGCTTGGGGACGCAGTTAACCTGGCATGCCTTCCATCCTCGCATGCACGGCGTAACGTACCATCCGTATGCTCGAGGACATGTTACGAGCATGTGTTTTAGATTTTTGAGGTATTTGGGATGAGCATCTACCACTTATTTAGTTCTGGTCATAATAACAATTACCATTCCAGCAATTCAGATGGCGCCTTATGAAGCGTTGTATGGGCGGAAGTGCACATCTCCGTGGTTGGTTTGAGGTAGAGAATCAACATTGATTGGGCCGATATTATTCATCAATCGAGGAGAAAGTAAATCTTATCAGACGCCCTAATGACCGTCGAGCCGCCAGAAATCTTATGCCGATCGTGCGGCGTAAACTTGGAATTTAATGTGGGTGACTGGGTATTCTCGAAAGTTTCACTGATGAAGGGTGTGATGAGATTTGGCGAGAAAAGCAAGCTTAGCCCGAGGTTTGTTGGGCCTTATCAGACTGGGCCAAGGATAGGCTATAAGTGGGCATATGAATTTGATTTACCTCCAGAAAGGAATTTGTTCACCCAATTTTCCACGTATCACTACGAGGAAGTGCATAGGAGATCCCTCCCGAATTGTCCTACCCAAGATGTTCGTGCCGAAGAGTTAGCGATGAGGAAGTTCCATTAGCTATACTAGATCGATGATCCGTAGGTTAAGAACTAAAGATGTTGCTTCTGCCAAGGTGTTGTGGCGTTGGGGTCAGAAACAGAGAGGAGATGACTTGGGAAGCAGAAAATGAGATGTGTTAGATATCTCGCTATTCCTGCATTTAGCCGATTATGCAACCAAAGGTATGTTGTTATTGTTGTTTCATGAGTTGCTTTATATTCATGAAATGTGAGCAACATGACTCCAGCTTATTGTGAAATGAATACTATAGTATCGTGAGTACCTGTATTGGACTTTTCTGCATTTGGATTTTCGGATAGTTCATTACAGGGGAGACTCTACCGAAAGTTTTCTAGAATAAATAGTGGCAAGTTAAGATTCTTGCAAGGGTTAACATTCGAGGACGAATGTTCTTGGTGGGGAGTGAGGATGTTACACTCGTAGTTTTCTAGACCTAGTTGGCCTATTCGCATGTTGGTTTAGAGTTTTAAAATGTCATATGTGTGAGAAAAGGGCCCGGGGAAAGGCCAAACGAGTGCCAAGTCGGATTTTCGTAAGAGGAGGTCGAACCACGCCGCCAGAGGGGCAACGTGGTACTGAGGCCCCTCCTCCGCGATGGCCAACGTGGCACGGAGCTATTTCATGCGCGATGGCCAGTGTGCCACGTTGTCATGCTTCAGGCCTGGGCATATAAAGGCCTCACTCTTTATTTTCATATATTTATAAGTTAAACGACTCGTAAAACAAGAGAGGACGAAGGTTAACATAAATTTCATTTGATTACACCGCCAAACGCCGTCCAAAGTCAAATTAACTTCGGGTATCGAAGTATAAGGCTGCGGGGAGAATTTATATGGAGTTAGTTTCGCGAAAATCGCCCAACAAATTGTCGTCCCGCTGAGCAAGTCAGGGCCCACGGTCATAAGCGCATACCTGTGGACCCGCAGATGCTTATAGCTACTAGGTGATGTGGTATGACCTGGGTGAGGGTAAATAGATTATGATGATTTCACCTTCCAGCTTATGGGGGCCAGGTAAGGTTTATGTTATGTTGTTTTAGTTATTGATAGATAGACAATAGAGAACTTCACGTTATCGTGTATGACTCTTACTCTTCTCGCATAGCTATGTTAGCCCAGATTCCTCTATCTCAGTCAATTTCAGTCTGTTTCCTATTACTTTAGTTACAGTCAGCTTTATTAGCATTACTTTCAGTTGGTTTCAGTTATTGATTTACATATGGTACTCGTGGTACCGACGCCTGCTGGGGTGCCGCATTACTTGCTCGGGCAGTAAGCATAGACGAGGAGCAGATCCTCGTAGTTCCGGTCATTGATAAATAGCCTTCAGCTCCTTCGATCCGGAGCTTGGAAGATAGAGGTTTACTTTCTACTTGCCCATGTGATGTGGGGTGAGACCTGTTCGATCTGGGCATATTTATATGCCTAACTAAATGCGTCAGTCATCTTGTTTATCCATCGATGTTTGTACATTCTCATGTAAATTGTAGTTAAAATGTACTTTATAGTAACCAACATGATTAGCGTTGTTTTGCAGAAAATATAATTTATGTAGCTAAGATGCATGTTGGGAGAAATCGAATGGACTCGAAGCGAGCAAGGAAAAGGCCAAGGAAAGCATGAATTGAAGCTGCCCAAGTGATGGAGCCGTGTCACGCGGCCATCGCGGATGCATTCTCGCCTGACAGCCGAAATGAGCCAAATTCCAAAGTGAAGGTCCGCGCTTCGGGTGTGGCACGTTGGACACTACTGGAACATGGCATTCCAGTGAAGGTGCGCGTTGGGGCCGTGGCATACAAGCCCCGCGTTGCACGCCGTGGCACGTTGGGCTTAAATACCTGACGACCGGATTCCAGTAAGGGTCCGTTGTTTGTGGCGTGTCACTTGAGGCATGGCCCGCGATGCACTCCGTGACACGTTGCTTGTTATTCCTGGGAAAAATTTCCCAATTGGTATAAATAGAACACTTAGGTTCATTTTTAATTATTCTGACTTGGTGGAGCAAGAACGTGGGTTACAGGCAGTTGAGGGACGAAAATCCTAGGTTTTTCTCATCTCTTTCTCCTTTATTTCAATTGTTTTGTATGATTTACACTCATTGGCTGATGTTCAATCCACAAATGAGTGGCTAAATTCACTTCTTGCTGAGGTTAAGAACATTTGTAGTGAAATGTAATTATTGATCATTTGGTTTCATCTTTTCTTCCATGGTTGTTCTATTAATTTGTTCTTAATGCAATAATGTACAATGTTAATGTATATCTAAAAAGTCCGGGTTTCACTCGAGAGCAAGAAATTGGAAAGTTGTGAATTGATAGGATATGATCTTTTCTTAGTTTGGGAAAATTGAGAATTAATTTACCTTCAGGATAGAAATATACCTGAAAGTCGTATTAGTCAATTACGGAATCGGATTTTTATATTAGAACATGAATTTCTTTTATCACGTAAATGTAGGTGGAAGGTTCATGATTCTTAAGTCAGGGTTAAATACTATTTTAATCCATAGGCAATAATTCTTGACTAGCAACCGGAGGAAAGATTAATCAAATTGTATCGATAAATTATTTCTCTACATGTTTGTTTTAGCCTCAGCATGCTCATACTTATAGTTCAGACTCAAATTGTATATTCGTTTTAGATTTAGTATAAATTAGGAAACAAAATATCAAAATCTTCTTCACACCGTTGTCTTCATTTTTAGAGTTGCTTATTGACACTTGATTAGATTGATATAGTCCAGACCCTGTGGGATCGATACTTGGCTTACTATAGCCATTTTACTACTTGTTCGCCACGGCACTTGCGTGTAGTCATTCAAAAGACCCCGAACAAGTTTTTTTGGCGCCATTGCTCTGACCGGAAATTGGTAAAAAATTTAAGTGTTAGTTTGCTATTTCTATACATGCTGACAACTTGGTCTTAGACTGTCTTTTGCAGATATTAATTTATGTTGAACACTGGCAAGAGACAAGGAGTTGATGATCTCATACTTAGAGCCATAAAGACAATTCCATCGTCAAAGGAGAGAAGCTCTAGAGAGAAAAGCCGCGCTGCTTAGATAAAAATCCCGGAGCAACCACACATGTATCCACCTCACTTGTGCGGGCAGTGTTAGTGCCCGAGGAAATGGTAGCTAGGCTGGTTCGCGAAGTGGCAATCCCACATGCTAACAATACATCTAAAGTATCTAACTTGAGCCAGAGGGAGGCTCGAGCTTAAATAATATGGTAATTGTTGAAATACCGGCGCTCACAAATCTCCCACTAGATCCACAACAACCTTCCAAAAGTTTCTGGAGATAAGTGACACTTACATCCCCGTTGGAGGCCACGATTATGTCGTGGATTACATTGTTCCATTTTTACTTTTGGGAGAAGCTAAGAGGTGGTTGAAAAAGTTGAGCCACCTAATTCCATCACCACGTGGGATGATCTTTAAAGGAAATTCTTGATACGGTTCTTTTCATCCGGTAAACAGCAAGACTAGAAGCTTCATTTTAAATAAAGAAAGGGGAGAATCTGTATCAAGCATGGGGAGAGATTTAAATCAATGTTGCGGGATTGTCCTCATCACCACCAATCCAATGATGTGTTGGCATTTCATAGATGGGTTTGAACCCCACATGTACCCTTGCCGGACTCAGCAGCTGGGGGACAAGCACTAGAGAAGACTTATGAGGATCTGTATACTTTGTTAAATCGTATTTCTCGCAGGGAAATCCGAGTGGAATGCGACTCTTCAAGAGGAGGAACAAGGAAAGCAAATGGAGTCTTAGATGTGCATGGTTTTACAAATATCGGCCGTACGTATAGTCATACATGTAATCAACTCAACACCCACTTTTCAGTAATAGAGCTTGAATCAGTCTCAAGCCCCACTGAATGGTGCAGCAGATATGGTGTGAAGTGTGCGGGAGTAATGAACACTCGCCTGAGTGTTGTGGAGCAAATCTTGATTCGTGGAACTTTGTTGGTAATGTTCAGAGAAATAATCACCAACCAAGATGGCAACATCTACAATTCTAACTCCTGGAGGAGTCACCCGAATTTCTCTTGGGGTAGTAACAACCATCAAGGGCATAGTTCGAGTCGTGGGGAAGCAGAGGAATCAAGGAGGGCAAAAGAGCTATCGCAAGATGTACAACAATGCACCTCCTCCACCACCATCACCCAAAGATTGAGAAGATTTTCAAGACAATGATAGCTAACCAAGATCAATTGCAAGCCGACTATGTGAAATTGGCAGCCGATGTAAGAACACCGTTAGCTACAAAGGCGTCAAGGCTCGCTTGGGCAATTTACCGTAGCTCAAAACACCAGGCCTAGAGGAGGACTCGAGTGATAATGACTCCCAACCCCAAGAAAGTGAATGCAAGTGACCACCAGGAGTGGTTTACAACTCAAGGAGGTGGAACCAGAAAGACCACCTCAAAGAGTCGGGAGAAGCAGAGAATGAGAGGGAGCATAATGATGAGAGGGGGAAGAAAAGGAACAACGTAAAGACCACTCACCCTGCTCCTCAAAGATTAAAGAAACAAGGCGCGAGGAAATGTGTTTCAAAAAAGTTCATGGAGGTGCTTAAACAAAGTACATATTAATTTACCTCTTTGATTTTTTGCAGGAGTGCTGAAGTATGCGAAGTATATCAAGGACACGTGGGAACAAAAGCAGGTTGACGGAGCATGCCATGGTGGCTCTTACGGAGGAGTGCACTTCCCGGATACAGAACAGATTGCCCACAAAGCTCAAGGACCCCAGTTAGACAATTAATTGTAATTGGGCAGAGTATCCAGCTCGCGGATTATGATTTGGGAGCTAGCATTAACTTGATGCCGACATCGGTATTCAAGAAGTTGGGGCTGGGGGAAGTCCTAGACCAACGATAAAGGATCTTGCAACTAGCGGATCGCTCTTTGTCCACCGGATGGCATTGTGAGGACGCGGCCGGGTGTGCGGGTCTTCATCTTCTCGGTAGACTTCTGTCGTGTTGATTTGAGTCGACGCGGAAGTCCCATTTATTTTGGGACGCCCTTTCTTGGCGACCGGTAGAGCGCTAATTGATGTAGTCACAGGCGCCTAACTATGCGGGTACATGACAAGATTGAGGTATTTGATGAGATAACCATGAAGCTCACATATGAGGAGCTAAAGAATCAAGGTGTGCTTGATCGAGTAGAAATGTGTCGATTGTTGGAATTCAAAGACCCAGAAGGAAAGAGCGTTGATGAACCCGATCATTTCGTAGATAGAGATGCTTATGAGGTGGTACAAATGTTGGAGCGAAAGCCACAAGCTATCCTGCATGTGAATTTCAGCCC
This sequence comes from Datura stramonium, assembly GCA_018107945.1. Taxonomy (NCBI): domain Eukaryota; kingdom Viridiplantae; phylum Streptophyta; class Magnoliopsida; order Solanales; family Solanaceae; genus Datura; species Datura stramonium. The sequence goes on from JACEIK010001308.1 coordinate 221,949, forward strand.
TAATAAGGTCTCTGGAACCATTGTCAAAACCATCTATTGAAGAAGCACCAAAGCTAGAATTGAAAGCATTGCCTCCTCATTTAAAATATGTCTTTTGGGGGAAGATGATACGCTGCTACTATCATATCATCGAATTGACAAGAGGCATTGTGAAAGAAGCAAAGGGGCGCATTCTCGTAAGAAGAAAGAAAGCAATGGCCGGGGTAAATGCCGATATCTCAGGGTATCAATCCAAATTTTGCACACACGGAATTTTCATGGAGACAAGAGAAAAGCCAATCACCCAAATTTCGAAGGTTGAATCCGGCGATGAAGGACGGGTAAGGAAAGAAATAATTAAATGGCTTGATTGTGTGGTGGTCTATCCTATTTCGACAAGGAATAGGTCAGCCCCGTTTCAGTGCGTCCCAAAGAAGGGAGGGATGACCGTGGTCACCAATGAAAATGAGTTGATCCTTACACGAACCGTCACAAAGGCCGGTGGATTTGCATGGATTATAGAAAGCTCAATGAAGCCCCAAGGAAAGATCACTATCCTATCCCGCTCATTGATTAGATACTCGGACAGATTGGCTAGACAAGAATATTATTGTTTCCTTGATGGGACTGCCATGCAACCAAATAGCCATAGCACCGGAAGATCGTGAGAAGACTATTTTCACATGTCCTTACTGGACATATGCTTTTAGGCGGATGCTATTTGGTTAGCAATGCAATCTCCACATTCCAGAAATGCATGATAGCGATCTTTCAAGACATGGTGGAGGATTTCGTCGAGGTATTTAGGGATGATTTCTCTGTTTTTGGTAATTCGCTTGCTACTTGTCAGTGCACTCGACAGGTTCTAGCTCGCCGTGAAGAACTAAACTTGGTACTCAACTCGGGAGAAATGTCATTTCTTAGTCAAGGAGGGTATCGTCCCCACATAGAGTGTCTTGCAAAGGGTTTGAGGTCGATCGTGCTAAGATTGAAGTTATTGAGAAGCTACCACCACCAGCCGCAAGGGTGTTCGTAGTTTTCTCGGTACGCAAAGGTTCTACGTACGGTTCATCAACAACTTCTCCAAAATTTCTAGACCATTATCATTGCTAGAAAAGATATGAAGTTCGAGTTTGATGATGAATGTGTCAAAGCATTCGAGGAGTTGAAGCAGAAGTTCGATAAAAGCACTTATCCTTATTCGGACTGGGAACAACCATTTAATTGATGTGATGCAAGCGATGTAGCTGTGGGAGCAAGATTGGGGCATGGAGGAATAGAATCTTCATTCTATTCATTATAAGAAAACACTGAACACTGCCCAAAGTAATTATACACTAACAGAAAAGGAGATGCTAGCACTTGTGTTTGCTTTTTATAAATCTGTGTCCTATTTGGTGGGTTCGCGAGTAGTGGTGTATACCGATCATGCAAACATTCGGTATCCGTTTAACAAAAGGATGCAAAGACCAGCCGATCGCATGATTTTGTTGTTGCAGGAGTTTGACCTAGAAATTAAGGACAGAAAGGGGAGCGAGAATCAAGTGGCAGATCACCTATCGCGACCGGAAAGCCGGTCGATGTGAAGAAAGGTGACAACATCAAAGAGGAGTTCTGATGAGCAAACTTGGCAATAGGGAAGCCAGGTTCCTTTTGGTATGCATATAGTGAACTTGTTGGTGAGTGGAGTCTATCCACCGGAGGCTACACTCCTCAGCAGAAAAAAAGTTGCGGCATGATTGTCGGTATTTCACATTTGGGATGAGCCATACTTGTTTAAATAGGGACCGGACTGTGTTATGAGAAGATGCATCCCGTGTAGAGCCAAATTGTAGAGGTTTTGAGGAGTTGTATCTCTTCATTGTGCTGAGAGGGCACCACGGAAGTGAGAGGACAGCGCATAAGGTGTTACAATCAGTTTCTTTTGGCCTACACCTGCTCGCAGACTCTATGGCATACGTTAAAATGTGCGATAGATGTCAAATCTGATGTGCACAATTGGGAGGAGGCAAGAGATGTCACGTTAATGTATTAGAAGTTGGAGACCTTTGATGTAATGGGCATAGATTTCATGGGCCCATTCCCCCCGTCATTTGGTAATCGTTACATCTCGGTGGCCGTTGATTATGTATCAAAGTGGGTTGGAATCAATAACTTGCCCCGTGAATGACAACAAGGTGGCGGTAACAAAATTTGTGAAAAAACACATTTTCACCAAAGTTCGGGACACTTTGTAGCCATTATCATGATGAGGCTCATTTTGTCAATTCGAAGTTTTGGTTGTAAGCCGCTAGCTAAGTATGGGGTGCGCCACAAGGTGGCAAATACTATCATCCCCAAACTAGTGGGCAAGTGGAGGTGTCAAATGTAGAAGTGAAACGCATTCCGTAAAATGCAAATGCACAACGAGTGATTGGTCAAGCAAACTCGACGATGCGTTGTGGGCATACGAATCAAGCATAAGACACCAATTGGAACCTCTCAATACCGATTGGTCTCGTGGAAAGCATGTCATCCGCCGTGGAGCTAGAGACGAGCTCGTCATGAGGAAATTAAATATGGACTTGGAGCTAAAGGTGCAAGAAGAGGGCCGATGCAACTCTACTAACCCGAGGAGTTTCGTTGGTATGCAGTGAGAGTGCCAAGTACTACAAAGAGAAAATGAAGAGGTGGCACGATAAGCATGTGGTGCATCGTATTTTGAGCCACGTAAAGTGCTGCTCTTCTGTTCAAGATTGAAGCTGTTTCAAAGCGCGATCCAAATGGTCGTGGTCGCTCGAGGTAGTGAGAATAACCCGGCACGGGGCAAGAGGAGTTATGGAAAGAAGACCGAAGTGCCACGTTCCTACTCAATGGGCAACGGTGTAAGCATTACTAGGGTGAGGATGGTAGCCATGAGAAAACGTCCTTCTCCCTAGAGGATGATTGAGCTTCAAGGATGTCGAGCCGCGACGGTAACCAGCGCCGCACTGGAGGCAACCTGTGAAATTGTTGTATTTGATGTGTAGAGTTAGTTAGTTAAAAAGAAAAGAAAAAAAAAAGAAAAAGAAATGAGAAAAATGTAAATAAAACAAAAATATTGTGTTTGTGTTTACAACCTTTAAATTCTAACCAATTTCTTGTTTTGAGAAGAATTTCAAGTTAAACGGAGGGCAAAAATGCAAAGGACGCAAAGAAAAATCGAGGTAAGAAAAATAATAATAAAAAGTGGCAAACAGTGAGCCTACGCTGGGATAGTCTCGTGTCACGGAGGAGGGCCTCCGCTAAGCAATTCTCCGTGACACATTGAGGTGTAATTCTGGAATTTTTAACATTCCAACACTCGCGATGGTTCCGTGTCACGGGTGGGGTGCTCCGCTGCTACTCCTCCGTGACGTTGAGTGTTATTTCTGCTGGCTGGTCACACCGGGGTCGCCGGGTGACCCGCGCGGAAATCCCACCTTTTAACCCCGATTTGCCTCATTTTTTTTCCCATTTCCTTCTCCCTTCCGCGAAAAAACACCTAAAATCCCTCCTTATTCAAAGTGACACGGACCTAGGCACACACGTTTTCTTCCAAGTTTTCTTCGATTTTATCAATTTAAGGTATGTTCTTCACCTTCACCTCAATTCTTACCAATGTTTTTCGATTTTTAGCATGTGAGGGGAGGAAAACCTTGCCCTAAGTTTAAATTGAGATTGACCCGTTAAGTTCTGGTTGATTGATGTTTGTAGTATCATTTTGAGTGTATGAACTTGATAAATACATAGCTTGATCGAATTTCGGTGAAATTTGTAGCTAGGGTTAGAATTTGAATATGAAGAGGCTAAATGTTGATTGAAATGTGAAATTTTTGTTGGGTTGTGCATGTTGGGTGAGGTAAAGTTTGTTGTACTCAACATGAATATGCTAAAGAAATGATGGATTTTCGGGAGAATAAAGTGTTGAAATTGCATGAAATTGTCGAATTGCATAGAAATTGGTGAATTGAATAGGTTGTCGTTGGATAGAAATTCTGCTGGTGCTATGTGATGAAATGGTATTGATGGTGATATTGTGATTAGATGTACGAAGTCTGAGTAGTACATAGAATTTAATCCATCGAATTATCTGAATGCACAAGGCATGTTGTTATTTTGTTATGTAAATTGGAAAATGAGGATGATCTTGCCGTAATGCCGTAATTGTGGCTAAAGACTAAGTGTGGGGTGGCCTAGCTTAACCCAACCTTAGTCGATGCTAACTTGAATTTGAATAACATTGGGATTGCCCGTTTGATTTTGACAAAGAACAATGGAAAGCAGCAAGACAAAGGGAAGGGCGCATCTTTACATCGGGCGCCTAAGGAAAAGAATAAGATCGGAGTAAAGTAGCTCTGGGCTACAGCCATTCGGCTGGGTTCCGCACGGCCGCCGCTAATACGAAAACCCGATGGGTGACATACGGGGTGGAAGAAGTGGTACACAAAACATATGAGAACAAATACTTCCCGAGAGCACATTACAAGGGAGCCTTTGGCACAGGAGTTCACTTGAATTGTCCACAGATTGACACGCGGGTTGAGCTTCATCTTTGAAGAGCCCGAGAGTGCAATCCGCACTTGATTCGGGAGTTCTATGGAATTGGAACCCGACGCCCACAGCCACACCGTCAAAATAAGGGGTCAAATTGTCACTCTTGAGCCCCATCACCTCGAATGCCATTGTGGGGGCACAACACGACGCCCATGTACTGCAATAACATCACCCACCATATGCTGATATCGACGCATGCCGTGTGAGCCCGTTCGATAGCACGATGGAGCAGTATAAGAGAGGGGCTACCACGCATACATTGCCCTACTGCAATGAACAAAGTGGCTGTGGATCTCGGCTAAAAATTGTGTAGCTCGCCGATCCCGGGGGTGCACATGAGCGATGTCACCCGGGATCGTGTATGTTGTTGTATGCCCTAATGAAAGTGGCTGAGATAAATGCTAGCGGTGATCATATCCGCCATGAACAGATTCGATCGTGGCATCGGGGGCAATGTACGGGTTCGGGCTTATCGACGACGTTCCCTGAGGGCCTGGATATTGAGGAGGAGGCCTTGACTATATCTCGCAGATGGATAGGCGTGTCGTGACGTCACTAAGACCAAGGTACCCGACACCACTCACGCCGCTCTACACTAGCCGAGCGACATGCTCGATGATTAGGCTACGGCCCGCATGTTCGGGATGCAGATGCTCCAGCTGCGCATAGGTGGGAGGCTCTATAACAGAGGATGAGCTGTGGCAGCTCGATTCTAGACTGGCCCTTCGGCGAAAACGCTAGGCTTATGTCGGGTGGGGCTAGCTGCGGGAGTCAGGATGACGACGGCCCCCACCGATGAGGAGACACGCCATGAGAACCTGATGTTGAGTCGGATGAGGACGACGGGGGCAATTCAGACATGGGAGATGAGGCAACGACACCTGACGAAGAAGTGGAATACTACTGATCGTGAGAGTTTCTACCTACCCATTTTTGTGTTATGTTGTTTATGAACACCGGGACATGTTTGGTTTTAAGTGTGGGGTGGGGAGTAGTTAGGTGTTGTTTGCTGTTTTGTTGTTGTTGATATTCATGTTTTGTTGTGGTGCCTAAAAAAAATTTGTGACCCCTGTGATTTGTGTGTTTATGTTTGGTATTATAATTAATGTGAAGTCATGCAGTGCCGTTGAATGTTGTTATAGGTTTTAAATATTTTTTATCGAATCATCGATATTTTAAAAAAATTCATTTAATTATTTATGATTGGGTTTCTTAGCGTTTGTTTTCGGTGCTTACCGAGAATAGTCCCATTGAACCAAGTCGTAAATAGGTGTGACCGCTCCTTTGCGTGATGGATGGATGACGACCATTTTAAGGGAAATGTAGTCAGAGCAGAGTAGTTTTTTTCCTTTTTATTTTTCTTTGTTTGCTTGTGTATATCCCAATTGTGTCGCTACTTTAAGGTGCGAAATTCTTGTTGCATGTTGTACATGATATTTAAAATGCAAAGGTGATTCGTATGAGCACAAAGTATGATTGAGGCTTAATTTTGAATTCTTGTAATTAGTTTCGATTGAAGAATCTCGTGAATATAAGTCTTGAGTCGAGATGTGCAATGAGTGTGTGGCGAGGTTTCGATCATTTCATGCCATTGTGAATTGTCTAGAACTTGCCCGGTGTGTGTACGAAAACTAAATAAAGGTGAGGTGTAGTGTAGGAAAGGATGTAGGAATTTCTTTGATTTAACCGAAAGTTTTTCCATTGTCATACCTACCTTGCATGTACGGTCCTAGTTAGCCCCATTGAGCCTCTAGCCTATTTTTTTCTTTCGTCAAAAAGGTACAAACCAAGCTTAAACCCCTTCTTTTCATTATCCGTGAAGTTGATCCAAAACTCTTAAGCGCTCAAGAAAAATAAATTTTCCTGCAGTGTCAAGGAGTGAGAATTGTGAAAAGAAAAGAAAAAGCAAAGTGATGAAAGTAAAGAAAGGTCAAAGGTGCACTTTTGATTTAAAGAAAATAAAGATGTAACTAATCTTTGTTGTTAAGTCATGTGCTTAAAGAAATGGGAACCAAAAATAAAGAAATACTCCAAGAGTGGGAGGATGAAGGAAGAAACAATGCCCATAGTGTTGATGGGATGTATTGAAAAACACTTAAGGAAGCTAGTTGCTACTATTGGTTAGTCAAGATTTGTAGTTCCTTAGCTTACATTAGCAACCTGTTAAGTCCTACGTGATTTTACATCACGCGTCCTTATATTAGTGGAGTAATACACTAGAGGCAAGCTTATGGTTTATGACATGATGCATGTGAATTTATTGGGAGAGAGAGTGAATAGTGTTCATATGCCCCTGCATATAATGTTTTGAGGTCTTAGGATTGAAAAAGGGAAATTTCGAGGTTGTGAGGGCACATGCTTGATGAGAGCTTGAAATTCGTGTCGGATGTCTTGATTAGCTGATTTGCATGAATTTGCCGATATCGAGAGTGATCTGTGAGTCTAGGAGGTCTTAATGCTGAATGGCATTTTTATTGATGAGACTATGCATGTTTTCTTGATGATTTGCTATATTAAATAATCGTGGTATAACCGTAGCTCGGATTGTCGAGCCAAAGTAGCCATGATTGGGTGTCAATTGCATGAGGTGTAAGATTATTATTCTAGGACGAACAAGGTTTTAAGTGTGGGGTAAGTGATCTTGGGCAGATTTATGTGCCTAAGTGATACTTCAAATGCGTTTATATTTCGTCTTGTTTATCCATCGATGTTTGTACATTCTCATGTAAATTGTAGTTAAAATGTGAATTTATACTAACCAACATGATTAGCGTTGCTTTGCAGGAAAAATATAATTTTATGAAGCTAAGATGCATGTTGGGAGAAATCGGGAATGGACCGAAGCGAGCAAGGAAAAGGCCAAGGAAAGCATGAATTAAAGGGGCTCCGCGATGGAGCCGTGTCACGCCGCCATCGCGGATGCATTCTCGCCGCATGCTAAAAATGAGCCAAATTCCAGAAGGTCCGTGTTGCCTGTGGCACGTTGGACACTCATCACTTGAACATGGCATTCCAAAGGAAGGTGCTGCTGGGGCCGTGGCACGTTGGCCAAGCCCTGCACGCCGTGGCACGCTGGGCTTAAATACCTCGGACGAATGGATTCCAAAGAAGGGTCCAGGCAAGGGCGTGTCACAGCGGCAGTGCTCCGCGATGCACTCCGTGACACGCTAAGCTTGTTATTCTGGGAAAATTCCTACTAGTATAAAATAGAACACTTAGGTTCATTTTTAATTATTCCCACTTGGTGGAGCAAGAACGCTGGTTACAGTAATGAGGGACGAAAACTTCAGGGTTTTTCTCTATCTCTTTCTCCTTATTTCAATTGTTTTGCATGATTTACACTTCATTGGCCGATGTTCAATCCACAAATGAGTGGCTAAATTCACTTCTCATTGAGGTTAAGAACATTTGTAGTGAAATGTAATTATTGATCATCATTTGGTTTTCCATCTTTTCCACATGGTTGTTCTATTAATTCTTGTTCTTACTCGCATTAATGTGTGGCCAATGTTAATGTATATCTAAAAAGTCCAGCCACTCGAGAGAGCAAGAAATTGGAAAGTTATGAATTGATAAGATATGATCTTTTTCTTAGTTTGGGAAAATTGAGAATTTCAGATAAAATATACCAAAGTCGATTAGTCAATTACGGAATCGGGTTTTGTATGGCTAGAACATGAATTTCTTTTTTATCACAGAAATGTAGGTGGAAGGTTCATGATTCTTAAGTTGGGTTAAATACGCAGAGTTTTAATCCATAGGCAATAATTTTTGACTAGCAACTCGGAGGAAAGATTAATCAAATTGTATCGATAAATTATTTCTCTACATGTCTGTTTAGCCTCAAAGATGCTCATACTTATAGTTCAGACTCAAATTGTATATTCGTTTTGATTTAGTATAAATTAGAAACAAAATATCAAAATCTTCTTCACACCGTTGTCCGCATTTTTAGAGTTAAAGTTTATATCGACACTTGATTAGATTGATACCTTAGTCCAGCCCTCGGTGGGATCGATACTTGGAACTTGATCCTTTTTACCACTTGTTCGACCACGCACTTGCGTGTAGTCATTCAAAGACCAACAGGCCCCGTCTCCCGACCATCTTATTATTCTAGGCGCTTATATCGTATCATATTCCCGTTGTCAAATTGTATGTGATGGCCGTGGTGGGGCCTTGTTCGCTTGTTAGTCAGTGACCTTGTCGGTTACGATTAGTTTAGCGCCTGATTTCGTTTCCTTCAGCTATAATTCAGATATCATGGTAGCCTTGTGGGCCCCCATAGGACTCCTTATATTTAGTTGTTTCGTGTTAGCTGGTTGCTTTTAACAGGTGGCTATAGGACTTGGCCTGCCTGTGGCCCGTATTTACGCCCGCTATATAGCCCGGCTGCTTTCTTGAATCCGCAGAGTTGAGCCAACCTTGCACCCGTAGGGTCTTAGGCTTAGTTAGTTCAAGCAGTCTAGATCCTAGTAGGGCACCAAAGCCAAAGGTGCCAGTCATGCCTCCCAAGGTGGGGCGTGACACTAAAAAATATAGATAACTCAATAATTGGTTCACACACTTCTTTGGATAACATACCACGATGTGCAAGAGGGAGTACATTTTGCAGAAGAACATGGAAATCATGACTTTTCAATCCTAATATCTTGTGATCTTTCAGGTTCACACATTGAGAAATATTAGATGAAAATCCATTAGGGACCTTTAAATTCTTTAATAAAAGGCATAGTTTGTGCTTATCTTCGGGACGCAATGTGTAGCATGCAGTTGGAACTTCAACTTTGTCCTCTCTTTGGATGGGGTGAAATTCCATCCTAATGTTCATTTCTTACAAGTCTAATCGAGTTTTAATTGTGTCCTTGGTCTTTCCTTTTACATTCATGATTGTCCCTATAATATTATCACATATACTTTTTTCAATATGCATAACATCCAAATTATGTCGCAACAAGATAGATTTCCAATATGGAAGTTCAAAAAAGATGCTTTTCTTGTTCTAATTATCCTTTCGATTTTCATGTGATATCTTCTTCCTTTTCTTTATATCATTTGTTAACTGTAGCCCTTCAAGATCTTGCACTTGATTAAGTATCTCAATACCAGAACGTATTTTTGGTGGAAGCCTTTTCTCTTTTGTACCATCAAATAACTCCTTTTCATTCCTCCATTTGTGACTAAAAGGAAGGTAACGTCGATGACCCATAAAGCACTTCTTCTTACTATTAGCCAATTGAATTGAGGAAGTGTATTTGTTGCAACACGGACATACCAGTTTTCCTTTTGTACTCCATCCCGATAAATTTCCATATGATGGAAATTCATTGATGATCCATAACAAAGAATCATACAACTTAAAATTCTGTCTAGTTGATGCATCAAAAGTCTCAATGCCAACTTCCGAAAACTCCTTCAGTTCCTCTATTAAAGGTTGAAGATATGTATCAATTGCATCTCCTGGACCATTTGGACCAGTAATAAGCATTGACAAAATAAAATTTCTTATTTCATACACAACCAAGGTGGTAAATTATAAGGAATAAGAACCACAGGCAAAATGCTATATGGGATTTTTTGAATTGCGAAATGGATGAAATCCGTCACTAGCAAGTCCAAGTCGAACATTACGAGGCTCGACTGCCAATGAAGGATGAAGATCATCAAATGCCTTCCATGCCATTGAATCAGTTGGGTGCCTCATGATTCCATCATCAACTTTTTTATCCTTATGTCATGTCATTAGAGTAGATGTCTTTGTAGACATAAACAACCTCTGAAGCCTAGGCTTTAAGGGAAAATAGCGTAAATACTTTGATGCTATCTTTTTTTCTTTTTTATTCTTTGTTTCCCTGCTGTGTGTATCTATTTTCCATATGGAGGCACCAAAAACTTTGAAAGAATCGAGTAAGCTATCCTCTTTCCAAAATAACATGCAATCATTAGTACAAGCATCAATCTTGTTGTAAGAAAGCCTAAGGTCTTGAATTATCTTCTTTGCCTCATAATATGAGTTTGACAAATTGGCACCATTAGGCAACAACTCCTCTTTTAACATTTTCAATAACATTGTAAATGACTCATTACTCCAATGACCCATACTTTTGATGTGAAGCAATTTAATTAAAGAGGAAAGCTTTGAAGCTTCTGAATTTCGGTACAGTGGCTTCTCAAAATCCTTCAATAGACTATAAAAAGTTTTCGCTTCAGCATTTGGTTCCTCCTCAATTAAATCGTCACAACCAATGTGTGTATTTTCTCCATCAAGATTAGGATATAAATCTCTCAACAGTTCTTGTAACTCATCTTCACTCTCACATTCTCCTACTTCATCACCATCTTCATCTTCACTATCTTCATCTTTAGATTCTGACAGTGGCTCACCTAACTGTTCCCCGTGGTGATACCAAAAAGTAAAATTTTGAATTATTCCATGCACTTTCAAATGTGTCTCAATTGTCTTACGAGTTCCTAAAGTTGTATTACAACATCTGACACGTGGACATCGTATTTCATATTCTTCTCCTGTTTTATGAAAAAAATAATCCAAAAACTTTTGCATCTTGGTTAAGTAGGTTTCATCTAGCCTATTATCAACAAGTTGCATCCATTTCTTACAAGGTGTCATAACCTTAGATAATACATAAAAATTAGATCAAGAAAAGATAAAGGATAAGAAAAATACTAAGATGCATAAATTTTTTTACGATTAGATGCAAACAACTGGGTTGAACTCTAATATTGCACTTTTTAGTGGACCTATGCTTCTTCAGTTACATAACCTAGATAATACATAAAAATTAGATCAAGAAAAGATAAAGGATAAGAAAAATACTAAGATACAAATTTTTTACGATTAGATGCAAACAATCGGTTGAACTCTAATATTGCACTTTTTAGTGGACCTATGCTTCTTCGCTAATGTATTGCAATATACAATTAGATGACAATAAGATGTATAGAAGATTATAACTCCCCCGTTCATCAACATACCATCAAGTCCTCTACTTCTTTGTCTCTCTGAATAAATCTTGTAGAATCTCAGGATTTTAACATTTTAATATTTATTTCGACTACTACTTAGAAAATATACCTGTCAATCTAATATCTTAAACTCCTTGTTCAGTCATATGGTGTCTCATTAAACATGCAAAGGAAACTAGTAAAAATAAAACATGCAGAGGAAGTTTTCCAACCAAATGCTCAAAAGTAATTCAATTCCTTTACACTTTCCATTCTCTATCTACCAAGAATTAGACGTCAATTGTTATTTTTTATAAGTTAAACATCAAATACTTTATCCATACTAAAAAATAAAGCTCCAAACATCATTTTATTTTAAAAGGTACAAGTACATCAAACAACAAGAAATATTAATATGTTATATATATTACATTAATAGTATAAAAAATTACATTGTTAGGGAACAATTATTTATATCGACGAGTTTAATTTTTATACCGCACTAATCTGAATTGATCGAGTTAGTGAACTTCAATAAAGACAGAACCAATAGAAACTAAAAAAGAATCAAAATAAAAACAGAAATATAAGTCAAATAAAGAGGCACAAAATAGAGATCAACTTCAATGAATACCATACCAGGATTCTTTTCTATTTCACTTACATAACATATGTTACTTACTATTTATAGGCCAAACTTCATATAGATTGAAATATTTCAATTACATTTAGTGGACAAGACTTAAGAAGAAGTATCCAAACAAAAGTTCTTTTGAACCAAAAAAATGAAGAGATGAAAACTTGTGGGATTTCTCTTTAAAATTAAGGTTGAAACAAATAGTTGAATAGGAATAGAGACCTTTTACAAACTGCTTCCAATTTCAACTGTTTCAGCAGATTGGTTTCCAGGATTGCAAGCTAGTAAAATAGAAAACAAAATTGGACTATAGATTGTTCAAAATGGAGACATTCTCTTAAAGAAAGTTTTTATCCCTGATGAGGATAGACTGTCAAGGGTCAATTCTTTCCGGGATACAAACAAGGTATGACCATATGGATAAGGCGTTCTATTTGATATCAATATTCAATCATGATCCGTGTGGATGTTTGTTCATTCATCAACCTTCAGCCAAATAAATTTCCTGCTGTGAGGAAAGAAAGTGACCAGCATTATGAAATTTAAACATTTCATTCCAAAGAAGTGCAACACACATTAGAAAATGATAATGACAAATCAATTTTTCATACAATCATCAAAGAAGAATGTACCACATATATGAGCACAGATACTCATCTGACTAGATGAAACATGCTCCAATAATATCAGTATAATAGGCGAAGGGAGCAGCATAATACACATCAGAAACTAATAACATCAAGTTAATTTTCATACAACAATTACCATAGAAGGTATAACACATATAAATCAGATACTCATTTGGTAAGAATAATTCTACTAGGCGAGGGGAGTCTAATACACATTACAAATACTTGTGTAATCTATGGCCACAGCCTATACTCGACTCTTTCAGATTCTGCTCAGTCGGCTCCTAGTTTAAATCTTTTCCTCAATCTACTACATGTTTATTTTTATTTTGATAAGGAGGAAAAAGGATTCTCATAGATAGATACTAGATGTTAACAAGAATATTGACAAGTTTGGTTATAGCTCATTCAATTTGACACTAATCTGGGTCGTTATTATGGTCTCTGTTTCATCTAATACTCCCTCAAAGTCATCCAAGACTCTTGGTGCTTCACTAACTAGTCATTTGTTTTTCAATAAAGAGAATTTACTACAACTTAGAGAAGAAAAAGAGCAAGTCAATGGAAGAGAAGAATACCTGGAAAACAAAGACTTTCGATTGATATAGGGCAGAGCTGCAATCGCGATGAAAAACAGAGACTAGGGCGGAGCTACAATGGCGACCAAGGAAGAAGACAACCGTCGTCCGTCGAGCTGCAATCGCGATGCAAAACGCTAGGCAAAGCTGCTAGGGAAGAGTTTACGATGTCTGTGTTTTGAGAGAGAAGATATAGCATTTTAAAAATTAGAAAATATAATTTAATTAGTTTAGCACCTTGATCAGTTTCATTGAATTTTTTTATTTTTTATTAAACTTTTAATATTAGATTTTGGCGCACTTTTTTTCCCGCTGAAGGTTCCAACTACAATTTAGGACCGGTTACTAATTTTCTTAGGACCAGATTTTGTACCTTTCCAATTAAATATAGAATTAAGGACCAAAATATAATCTCGTCCCAACACATATGCTTTTATAGATGGGATTATTAACTCGTCGCTAAATGTTGGTCTTAAATAAGGCTTTTTCTTGTAGTGAGAACTTAGCATACAACTAACGCTCTGTGAGTGTCTGCAACACGATCCTGATGTGATCTGCATGCTCACCCTCATCCCTCGAATACACTAATATATCGTCAATGAACACTATAACAAACAAGTCGAGGTAGGGTTTGAATACTCTATTCATGAGATCCATAATTACTGCTGGTGAATTTGTCAACCCAAAGGACATGACAAGAAATTCATAGTGACCATTTCAGAACCTAAAAGTAGTCTTCATGATATCCTCTTCTCTGACCCTCAACTGGTGATACACTGATCTTAGATAGATCTTGGAGGAACACTTACCTCCCTGAAACTGGCCAAAAAGATCATCAACTCTGGGCAACGGATGCTTGTTTTTTATGCTGACCTTATTCAACTGACGGTAATTAATGCACATCTGTAAGGTCTCGTCCTTCTTCCAGAAAAATAAGATCGAGCACCCAAGGCAAAGTGCTTGGTCAAATAGGTTCCTTATCAAGAAGATCTTTCAACTACTCTTTTAAGTCCTTCAAATCTGCTGAAGCCATTCTGTACGATGGAATAGAAATAGGTTTCATTCCAGAGATAACATCGATACTGAAATCAGTCTCTCTCTCAGGAGGGATCTCTAGTAGCTCATATGGAAAAACTCAATATACCTTCAACACATAAAAATAATTTTTGAGATATTTAATTGTCACGCCCTACCTTGGGAGGCGTAACTAGCATCTAATGACATACTGGACTCTGAGCTGACCTGACTGGACACATACATTTATAGTGCATTCCAGCAGCACATAGCAAGAAAATAGACGGCTATATCTAAATTATAAACGTAGCCTCAGGCCGACAAGGCCGCAACATAAACCTACGCAAAACAACTAACTTAACAGGTGCAATAATAATATTATCCTATACGGGCTGACAAGATCACCATGTTGTCTAACAGGTATTATAACTAGGCCCCACACGAAAAACACTCAAATCACAACACATATAGGCCCCATGGGGTCAACACTCAAATCACAACACATATAGGTCCCACACGGCCAACAACGCAACAATAACTATAAATTGTAGTCTGCAAGCCTCTAAGAGTGAAATATTTGTCGGAGTAGGGACCCATCCTACCCAAAACTATGTAAAAAAAAGACAACTACCTTAGTGTGGCAACTCCGAAGGAAAATGAGCTAGCCAATCTACCGAAACTGAACAATTGCTACAGAGATCTCGGAACCTGTCTTTCTGAACTTACAAGAAAGTATGCAGCGTCCCATGTATGGGCATCAGTACAATATGTACAAAATATTTAATGCAGTAATAATAACTTAATAGAAGATGACAAGGAACTGAAAATAATTAGCGAAAAGGGGGCAGAAGTTAACATGTATGATATCACAACCATAGCCTGCATCTAGTAGACAATTATACAAGCAGGAATATAAGTTGTATGATTCTACATTCATAAACTATATCTATCAAGAAAGGAGACAAACAAGAATCTAACCTGGCCCTCATAAGCTTGGAAGGTGCAAGTAACATAGAGACAACCTACCAAGGCCCCCATAAGCCCCGGTAAGTGCAAGCAAACTATAACTCCTATATGTTTCACTGTAGCCCCGTAAGAAAGCTGTAACTAAAGCATACTCGATCTCTAAGACTGTATTTGAGCCTTTTAGGCTTCCTCAACTATGTTTGAGCCATCTAGGCTCCTGTAACTATATCTAAGCCATTTGGGCTCCTGTAACTATATGAGTCGTCTAGGCTCCTGTGACTGTATATGAGTCATTTGGGCTCCTGTGATTGTATATGAGCCGTCTGGGCTCCTTTAACTGTATATGAGCCATCTGTGCTCCTGTGACTGTATATGAGCCGTTTGGGCTCCTGTGACTGTATATGAGCCATCTGGGCTCTTGTGACTGTAGATGAGCCATTTGGACTCCTTTAACTGTATATGAGCCATCTGGGCTCCTGTTGCATCCTGAATGGTAGCTAACAAGTGTATTCTATGTGTTCACATCTAGCCAGATAGTCATAGAAGTAACTACAAAATCAGCTGGCTTAGAAAGGAAAGGGCGAGGTTCGGGGTGACCTGGCGATACTCTGAAGGTCATACTAGTACAATAATCGTTCATAAGTGCACAGCAAGGTCATAGGAGACTAACTATATGGTTCCCTCACCTAAAATAATTATAGGGCTACTAATAACTAGATATGATTCTAAGCACTCAGCCACAATAGTCTTACAAGCAGCCACAACAATTATTAACTCGAAAGGTAAAACTGTAATACTAAGATTCTAGCTCTATATGCGTAAATTTGGTTTGCCTGGGTAGCATATAGCTCATGTAAGGAACTCATAGCCCCGTAGGCAGGTATTCTTAAACTTATCCCTTCTAGGCAACATGCATGTGGGTATCTGTATGAATAGCCTGGGGTGTTAGCCCCCGTATAACAACTGATAAGGTCCCTACCTAGGATATCATGTAGTCTATCAGACTTCTAACAACTAGGGTAGTTTCCTGAGCGGCCAATACGACCAACTGTAAGTTGAAAGAAGCTATATGGTCACTGATAGTAGGTAGTTTACCTAGCAAGCTACCACCCAGTTCATTAGGCAACCCTTGTGCCACTAACTCGAAGGTAAGGCCACTCTATCAAGATTCTAGTCCTGTAGGTGTCAAGGTATGCCAACGGCCTGTAGGCGAGCTTTGTTGCATATATAGGCATCAAACAGAAAGTTATATTCCCAAGCTATGCCTTATGCTGCCTAACTTAACAAAGTACGCTAACAGCTAACCACAGGTCTCTTTGACCTCAGTATGGCAGTAAAACACTACTAGTCTCTCTAGACGATACATAACTAAACAGGAATCTCTTTGTCACTTCTAGTGATAGTCAAAACTGAATATAATATTTCCCGACAAGGGATACTAGGTTACAACCTCAGCTCGTCTCGTAGAATCTAACCACAACATGTATAATCATAAGTTAATACGAAAGTACAAGTTGTATTAACTATACGATAAGAATAACTTACCAAAATAGGTTAGCTAACATACCTCGATTGCGGAATTCAGCTCAATCAATCCAACTTTGATTTAGAACTCGTAATTCCCCCCAATTCATAGATTTCACGTCAAGAGAATAAGGTCGTTCTAATTCAAAAAGACGGCCAACAACTTTACTCAAACAACACAATAATCACAAGTCATAACACGCCCAATTCGACCAAAAGCTTACAAATTTTAGAGAATTCAGAAGGTAGGAACACTTACTTATTACCTATAGACGATTAGGACTTGATTAGAAGTGATTCCTACGATTTTTACTCGACGGGACTCCATCAAACCGGGCCAATTTCGAAGATTCAACTCTATAGATAGGTTCTTCACATGTCTGGAATCATTATCCAAGATGAATTTGTAATCATACGGGATTTGATGGCATAATTTGGCTCCAAATCGATGAAAACCTAGTGAAATAAACTCCAGGACCACTGCTCTCTATTTGGGAAATTTTAAAATGAGCTCAACTTGAACTATAGGGGTGTGTGTGTGGGTGTGGGTGTGAATATATATACATATATGTATATATTGAGGCGATGGGCAGGGTATGCGGCGCGCCTCTCCTTGTGTCGGGACACGGGCGCAGCACACCACTCCTTGCGCCGAGAGAGGGTGTGTGATGCGACGCTTGGTGCACCCTGCCTCCAGCTTCAGTCTCCCACAAGCTCGAAGATGCACTCGTGCGTTCCCCCTTCAGGCCTTCTCCTGCACGTGTCGTGCTCTAAACACTCTCCATGAGCACATGCACACATTAGTTAATCAATGACAACTTAAGGGGTGTAATATTAATTTTCTATTTTGTCCTCATAAATAATAAAAGAATGGATCTTTTTTATGATTTTGTAAGTAAATATAAAGGTTGGGGTGCAAATCGCTAAAAACACTGTCTCCATTTTAATTTGTTTGTTGAATTTTGACTTGACAAGGAGTTTTAAAAAGTTAAAGAAAAAATTGAATCTTGTTATCTTAAACTAAACATATGTAAAATGTATTAAAATAACCTTTAACTTGTGGCCTTAAACTGTGGCCTTAAACTTATCATGAAAAGTTGAAATTAAAGAATTGCTAATTTTTTTTTTTTGAAAAGATAAACTAAAAAAAGAAAGAAACACTTCTCTCTCTCTCTCTCTCTCTCTATATATATATATATATATATATATATATATATATATATATATATATATATATTATCTATTTTATACTTAAAAAGAAGAAAATCTAGAGTGCAGCCTAAGAGATTGTCATGTGGTAGTTTTAGGACAAAAATAGTTAGGTTAGGTAATTAGTTACTATTTTTAAAAGAATTTTGAAATTGAAAGTTATGAGAATTTTTATATTAACTCTTTAAACTAATAAATAAATTTTGATTAAACTAACTTATTTGAATTTAAGTTTAAAAAAAAAATATTGAATCCTAAAAATATGTCACCATAATCTAAGACACGCTTAAGACTCTTTTTGTGTGGAAGTTATCATTTCTTTTATATTAACTATTTATTTAAAATTGAAATTAAAACATAAATTTTAATATAAAAATATTTGAAAGATTAAATCAAACTATTGGCTAAAGTAGTATATTATATATTATTTTTTAAATCGTGAAGTTTTATTTATTACTTTTTAATGGTATCAGATTTTTATGTTAACTCTTTAAACTGAAATTGAAACCAACCCGACATTATATATATAATTTAATTTCAATTTCAATTTTAATTTAACAATATTTATATTGAAATCCTAAATATTGTTAAAGAATTTTTTATGATACAATGCACTATTCAAGATCTGACAATTTTAAAATTCACAATGTACAACATAATTTTATTTTTTTGTAGGATAAAATTATATGGAAGCATAATTTTAATTTTTGGCAGGATAAATATAAATGCATAATTTCTATCTTGTTCATTTCTCGATTCTTTGACTATTGAATTTACAAATTTATTTAATTTTTTTGTTAAAAACTGCAGATTGAAAAAGATGATGGATAAATGGTCTAAATTTTCTTGTTTTTTAGTATTCTTCTTCCATTTCGTTTAGGATATGTATCAAAAGTTTTGAAATAATATGTAATTAAGATTATTTTTTTTTTATTTTTTCTTTTCAATTTAAATTTGAGAACGAAATAATAAAGTTGACATGTTTAATTTCATTATCTAACAACACACAGGGGATAGAAAGAAAGGACATATATCGTTCAAGATGGAGTTACGACAGTGTATTAAAGAGATATGAAAGGTATATCTTTTTAAATCAAAAAGCATCTTTTAGATTCATGCGGTTCTTATTAAATTAAAAATATTTTTTAATTAAACTACCTTATTTAATTTTAAGTTAAAGATAAATATTGAATCCTAAAAATGTGCAGTGTTAAAGTATTTTGAAATTGAAAGTTACGAGATTTTTATATTAACTATTCAAACTGAAAGTTAAATTTTGATTAAACTAAATTATTTGAATTTAAGTTAAAAGATAAATATCGAGTCCTAAAAACGTGGAACCATAATCTAGAACACGTCTAATTATTATTATTTTTTGAAAAGGTATCAGATTTTATATTAACTATTTAAATTGAAAAATATTTTTTAATTAAACTAACTTATTTAAATTTAAATTAAAAGATAAATATCGAGTTCTAATAACGTGCATTGTTAAAGAATTTTGAAATTTAAAGTTATGAGATTTTTATATTAACTATTTGAACTGAAAAATAAATTTTGATTAAACTAACTTATTTGAATTTAAGTTAAAAGATAAATATTGAATCCTAAAAACATGCGATCATAATCTAAGACACATTAAGACTCTTTTTGTTTGTAAGTTATCATTTTTATTATGTTAACTATTNCAGTAATTTTCTTACATATCAAATTTAGTTAAAGTATTTGATAAAATTTCTTAGAGGAAAAAAATATTTATTTCTACAAAATATGACATTAACGCACTGATACTCCTGCCAAAGTAATACAAAACCATCCATTTTGGCTATTGCCCATCACAAACTGCTATATTGGATATTAGCAGTAATTCTAATTGCCGTTGTAACTCTGATTTGTACTTGAGCAAATCACATATTGAGTTATGTTTAAGGACTCGATCAAACTCTTTAATTTATTTTTTTTTTAAATATTCTTTGGGGTCTATTTAGAATAAAATTCGAGTGTTTAACTTTTAAATTAACAGTTGAAAATATTTGCTTGAGCCAATTAAATTACTTAATATTCTAAATTTCCTGTTCCAGTACTGTTGCGAGCATCGTTCACATCTGGCAATTCTTCTCTAAACTCTTGGCCGAACTGGTAATTCTTTCCTATGACTTTGAGATCAAAGTACTTTTTGACTTTGATTACATTTTGCCTATGACTTCCTATGACTTCTTGCTCAGGTAAAATTTTGCCAACAACCCACTTATACCCCCCTTTTTTTCTCTGTTTCGGCAATATTTCAAAAGTAATTTCCCCAAACAAACGCCTTCTTAAGCGGATAGACATGATTTTCAGGGAATTGATCCATTCCTTCAAGTCATTCACCGTATTCACATGAAGTAAGTATTTATACTTTCTCTTTTCCACTGCCCTCGTCTTAATAGTTTTCTTTGTTAATACTGTAGGTATATAGACAACGAGGAAGGAATTAAGAAATACTTTGCTGCATTCCATATGCATGATCCTGCTCCTGTTTCAGTTATTATTGATGATTTTGCTGATTTTTTTTATCAAGGGTATTTCATTTCTACCCAAAATCCACAATCCTCTCCTCGAAAACCCTTTTTTTTTGTCTACTATATGTCGGTAACAGAGCATCATTTTTATGTATGCATATTTCTAAATCTTTTTCAGGAACTGCCAAGAGAGATACAATAATACTTGAGGAAGGGATTTGGCGATGGTTCGGGTATTAGCCTTATGTCGTAATGCCATTTTGTATGCTAAGTGAGTAAAGTTCTCCTGAATATTAATTTGATGCACCTTTTCTGGTGTTCTCTTGCTTGTTTTGAAATCAGCATATTTTCCTTAGTGAAAAGGGTCCATGTCAGCTTCTTCTCTCCGACACTCATAATGGTGATTCCCCAAGGTTGTTGTACCTTTACAAGAGATGGGTCTCCTCTATCTACACAATCAAAGGTAACTTGCTATTCTTCTTGTTGATTGATTTTGCTTTTTAGCGAATAATTTGTTGTAGTTGCTTTCTCTTCACCTTTAGTTCTACTGTCTTACATATTCTTGATTCTCATATGGAAGGAGATGGCTCTGGATCATATCTTATTAGGAGTAGCAACAACTCAGGTGTTGCCAAATCTGCAGGAACTAAACTTGCAAAATACTCCATAGCTCTTCAGTATTTGGTATTTGAAGGTATTACAGAAGATGAAGAGCAATCAGGTGAATGAGTATTTTCTCCCATAGAGGTTTATCAT
The DNA here is from genome assembly GCA_018107945.1 of Datura stramonium. Classification (NCBI taxonomy): domain Eukaryota; kingdom Viridiplantae; phylum Streptophyta; class Magnoliopsida; order Solanales; family Solanaceae; genus Datura; species Datura stramonium. The sequence goes on from JACEIK010001308.1 coordinate 243,259, forward strand.
TATTATACACCACACAGGGATTCGGTATGTCTATCTTCAAATTTTCATCAAGTTAGCTCTTATATGAACATCTCTAGAGATCCAAAGATAATTATATTTCATTGAATTTTATATGCTGAGCAGTATCTATTTTGAGAAAGCTAATGTCGTCGTCATTTGTCTCTGATAATATTACTAGTCTCAGCCAAATATATTTTGACAAGTTAATTGAAATTTGGTGAATGTCAAGTGGGTTTGAGCAAGTGTACTCATGTTCTAAGTTCTGTAACTTATATGTGCTTTAGAACAATGGTAGTTTAAAGTATCAAGGGTCACTTATAGAGTCTCTCTCTTTATCCTTGGTCCTGCTTATGGATTCAGTGAATGTTCATCCATAGTCTGCTTGTTAATGATTGGTAGGTAGCCAGTGTCATTCAAATAGAATGGGATACTGCTCAATGGGCTACAAGAGAATACCAATGACCAACTTTAGAAGATTATAGACATTGCTATTTACAGGGTGCTATAGTAAACTCACTCTGAAAATACACTGTACATTCAAATGAAAAATCCATTAAAAAAAAAAAGATAAAAGAACTAGACAAATTAGTGGGTATCCCTTGTTTTTACCTCGAAATTAAAACTTCAACTTTAACATGCATCTATTTGATGTAATTAGGATTGTATGTCTTGGCTCATTGTAATCAACATACTCCCTGTCTACCATGAAACAGTTCTGTCACTTCTTGGTGATGGTTTGAGTTTGACAAGCATAAGATACATTTCAACTACACAAGTTATATCACAGACTTCAGCTGGAAAGATACTGGACACAAGTAGCATATAATATGGTTTAGTTCATGCATGAATCTAGGAAAAGCTACTGCTGGAATAAGAAACCCGAAGTAGATGATGAGCTTCCTTGCGAGGTCATGCAAGTATTAGTCAACTTTTCGAGCTTCGTATGCTACAGTAGCTACTCTGTTATGAGAAAGTGGGGAAGTTCTTCGGGTCGAAATGGAGCTCGGGTGATTGAGCAAGGATCTTGGATGGTATCACTATGAGAAGGTAGATGGTGAAAAGCAATGACTAGCGAGAAAGTTTGAAATGTTTGGAAGAGTGCCTTCAAATTTATAAGGTTCTTGCTTTTGGCGAGCTAACATGTACTCCCAACAAGATATTTCGCAACTGGATAACGTTTATTTTTATTTTAAATAAAGAATGAGAAAATTTTGAGAAAATTGCTTGATCTTTTTCTTTTTTAAGAATAAAATTGCTTGATCTTTCTGAGACAACCAACACATATTCTAACTAACAGNCTAACTAACAGAAGATTTAAAAAAAAAGGATATTTGCATAATTGCCTATAAAGTCAAATTAATTACCCTTGCCTACTCATTTTTTTTTTGTTCATCAATCTAATTACCTTTATCTATTTATTGTTGCATTTGTGGATACTTGCCCCTTTTTTTCTTTTTCTTTAAATTTTTTTTATAAAATAATAGAGGAAGAAGTAGAACATCGTAGAAAAAGAGAAAAGAGAGAAGACTTCTTATTTCTCTTTGGAGATGAAATATAATGAAGGAAAAATCTTTCAGGGGAATACTAATCGTAATTTTTCTCTAAAGAAACAAGATAGACATTCACTATGATACAATTATAGACATTTATTATAATACAAATACATTTATAGATATTCACTATGATACAAATACATTTATAACTTTTTTTTTTACAAACACATTTTTAACACTCCTCCTTGAATGTCTATTGGATAGATAATGTGCTTTGTTAAAACCTTACTAGAAAAAAATTTAGTGGGGAAAAATCTAATGAAGGAAAAAGAGTAGACATATTTTTTTTTTGGACCGGTAACATAAAAGAGAGCACATATCTAATAATACGCATTTTGGTTGCCTCATTAAAAATCTTATAAGGAAAATCTAGTGGGACAAAAGCTTGAATCTCTGCGTGTCAATCTTGTGCACCATCTTCTTGAAAAATGGAGTTGGTAGAAATTTTGTGAATAAATTTAGCCATATTATTATTCGAACGAATTTGTTGCACGTTGATATCACCATTCTTTTGAAGATCATGTGCGAAGAAGAACTTTGGTGAAATGTGTTACATTCTATCTTTTTTTATGAAATCTCCCTTTAATTGTGGTATGCATGTTGCATTATCTTCATATAAGATCATGGGTATTTTATCACATTTCATACTATATTTTTCTCGAATGCGATGTATCATTTACCTCAACCACATATATTATTGGCTTGTTTCATGAATAACTATTATCTCAGCATGATTTGATGAAGTAGCTATAATAAACTGCTTTGTAGATTGCCAAGATATGGTAGTATCCTCACATATGAACACATAGCCTGTTTGAGATCGAGTTTTGTGTGGGACAAATGAATATCCTGCATCAATGTAACCAACAAGATCGGGACTGCAATTGTTAGAATAAAATAAGCTCATATTAGTAGTCCTTTTTAGATACCGCAATATGCTTTTGATTCCATTCCAGTGTCTCTTAGTAGGAGCAAAATTATATCTTGCTAACAAATTAACTAAAAATGTTATGTCAGGCCTTGTAGTATTAGCAAGATACATTAGTGTACCAATTGCACTAAGATATGGTATTGCATGATCAAGAATTTTCTTAATTTTTTTTAAGTCGGAATATATTCTTATTCACACTAAGTGATCAAACAATCATCGAGTACTTTATGGATGTGTTTCATCTCTACAAAATTATTTCAAAACCTTTTCTGTATAGGTAGATCGATGGACAAAAATATCGTTTATCAAATGTTCAATTTAAACTAAAGAGTAACTTTGTTTTTCCAAGATCTTTCATCTCAAATTCCTTCTTTAAATTGTCAATTGTCTTTAGAAGAGTTTCAATGAAATTTGTGTCATCTGCAAAAATAGCAAATGCAATAATTCAATGTTATTTTCTTTATAAAAACACAAAAATAAGAAAACTCATTATTGTATCCTTTGTCAATGAACATCCACTAAGATGGTTAAATTAAATTCATTTTACTTGATTTTCTCCATATAAGGATTATGAACAAGTTTATAGAAGTTTGTAAATGTTTCAGGCATTTTCAGTCATTCATTAATGTTCATATTATATTTGTCAGGTGAAAACATTCATTAGTATTTAAATGCGTGACATCTTTTGGTATCTGGACCTAAGGTCCAATAAGCTTTATGCTTATTAAGATGCATCATTTCACTTGATAATTATTTCTATATCAGCATGCTTTAATAGACATAGAATTCAGATCCTCACAATTTTTTACAATATTATGCACTATATTGTATCAAAAATATCGTCGGCGGTATGTCATTTGTATCGATTTGCAATTGGACATAATTCATTAAGATCTCATGACTTTCAATGTTTTTCTTAGGTTCCTAAACCTCTCATGAGGTTTCATGAAGTGTTAGGTCGTAGACTCTTCAAGAGCACATTGCCTCCATATTATGATCATTTGTTCCATTCTTTATTCAAAGAGTATTGCATTTGAAATCGACTGGTCTACAATGCTAAATGTATATTGATAGACTCTGTCCTTCAGGGACATAGGAGTTTTTGCAGTTGAAGTATGAAATTAGTTTTGGGTCGGGAAATGCTTCTAACATTTTTCTCGAATTCTCTTTGAATAAGGATCATACTAATGATTATTCAGAATATATTTCTTATCTTCTTATTCTCCCCTCTTATGTTAGAAGAACTAACATATATCCCAATTTTTTTTTGGG
>JACEIK010001308.1:267490-283619 GCA_018107945.1 Datura stramonium
ATTATAAAATGATTTCCCTCTTTCAATTCATTCAATATTTTTTTCTCCCACATCTGAAATATACTTTATCGACAACAATGGTTCAAGCTTGAAAAACTGGATTTTCAAAAAAGTATTTATTTTGAGTGAGTGTTATTGAATTTTATGGGCAATGTTTTAAGGAGTTTGTATCTCAAATTTGAGGGAGTTTAAAGAAAATTTAAGGCGATTTTGAGTGAAATTTCAGATTCGTGCATGAACATAACGTCATTATTGAAGCTTGAGCTTCAAGTTTGAAAATGAGTGATTTGTTTCAAGTGGGTGTTATTGGATCTTGTTGAGGATCTTTTGAGAAGTATAAATCTCAAATTTGAGGGAGTTTGGAAAAGATTTAAGACGATTTTGGACAAAATTTTAAATTTGAGCTTGGGGTTGAAATTGAATATTTCAAATTTATGTTTGACATTCACATATATAATAGTATATACTAGACAACCTGGATGTGTCGTGATTTATAATAGATTTGTGGTGTTTAGAGTCCTCAAAAGAGCTATCATCTCGATCCCATATTAACTATCGCTTAGCTCAAAAAAATTATCACTTTAATAATTCAAGACTAAAGTTAATAATTATTTTCAATTATATCATTGACAATAAGAAGTAATTCTTTTTAATAATGCTCAATTTTCAAAAAGTATCTAATAAATAGAGCTAACTTAAATCCGGTAGGCGAATCCTAAAGCATTCTAAGTCCATTTTAGCAATTTAAGCAAAATGGTAAAGAAATATGAAAAACATAAGCAACGTATCAAATATATCTCATAACATAAGTGTAGAAGTAACAAAATACACCCCCCCAAAATTTAAAAATTGTAAGTACAAGAGCCTCTAAGATTTTTGTATAAGTATGAAAAGTATAAATACATTATTTGAATGAAAGAAGAAAGAATATAAACTAAGGGGAAGGAGATAGGGTCTGCAGATCAGCCAAACAACTCACTATTATGCCTTCTCAGGGACGGCCTCAAACTCAATGATCAATTTGCACTCTGTTGGTATTCAGATCCAACCTACACTTAAAGGGAGCAACAAAAATAGTATGAGTAAAAGGACAATGTATACCTAGTAAGTATCATAAATCGATTTTTTCTTGAATTAGTAACAAGACTTAATTGCTGAAAAACACAAGGATTAGAATTTACAGATTTTCATGAATAATAAAAATATACAACATCAAGGTCAAAAGATTTAACTCCACCGATAAAGGATAACTACTCTACTACAAGACATGTAATATAATCTCGAAATTATCAAATAATTATGAATATAAGGTGATGAAATGCAATGCAAATAACCAATATAATGCAACTGATATCACACGTATTACATAGGGGTGTTCATGAGCCATTATTCATGAGGAGTTCATGAGGTCCATATACCCATCCAAAATCATTTTCCCTCATCATATCACTTGTCAGAAATATTTCTCCTTCGCATACATGATTTAACCTCACTGAAAATGTTTTCTCTCAGTATCACAAGAATAGATGAAAACTTCACAATAAATTATGATTTCAATAGATTAAGTCAACTGAGCCATCTGACCTATAAATATCATCTATCAATATGAGTGGTATGAATGTGTATGGGACACAAACATTCCACAAAATTCATTTTTAACAGTATCATTTGTTTATTGCTGTGCACAATAATTAAATTTTTTTATGCTGTCAATTGACGTTTAGTCAAGGCTCATCTAGTCGCGATCAATCAAGTCAATTTGTGTATTCAATTTCATCATCTTCCTCAAGCAAAGCTAGATAATCATGAAAATAAGCTAAATAATTATTTTTTCACCCATAAAGGCCACTTATTGACCCCATAGGTGCTCGTCATCATACCTACATGTCACCTCCTTACCCAATTCTTATTTATAGTATGTATGAAAACATCCTCCAATAATTGAAGTATTCCTACCTTGTTTATTCATAATAATATCTCAAACTCAATCATAGTAGGTCTAATCGTCCTCCACATGATCTTTATTGACAAACATCTTTTTGCTACTAACATTTTATACTCTGGACCTTTTTATAACAGTGGTAAAGCCACACATAATACAAAATTTTGTCTTTCTATCTTATTTGCCTCTTTTAGCATCAGGAACATGTGCATAACACACCAAATTAAATACTTTCAAATGTCTTGCACATGACTTTATACACTTTCAAGCTTCAAATAGTGTCATACTTTGGACCAGAGGTGAACCCAAAATTTGAAGATGAGGGGTGCATAACTATCTTTAATATAGTCACATAAAACTTAAAAAATGTGATGAATTATGAGCAAAGTACAAACTTCAAAATGATTCAATGTCATTAATTTAGTACGAATATAAAAAAAGTAGATCAATCATTCATACTTGCTATCAACGCGCTTTCATATTATGAAAATGGTCAATGATAGCATCGTTGTTATATTTACAAACACGCTAAAAAATTATTTAAAAATTTATCACTAATACTACTACATAGCTTATTCTTGATATGCTTTATGCATGAGAATGCTCTTTCTACAGTTGCAGTAGCGATATGTAAAATCAAAGGTCATCTTCACGAGTAAGTAAATAAGATAATAAGTCTCCACAAGATTTGCATTAACTAATGTTTCTACCAAATCACTAATTTCTTTCAAATCAGAGAATGTAGGATCATCACGTTGCATGTTATGAAATCACATCCTAAAATAGAAGAAACACTAATCAATTTGCGAGCGAAAAGATAATCTTGAAAATAAAGAGTTGTTTAGCTCAACAAAATTTAAAATTTTATGATCCTGCCTTAAAAATATGCAAATCCTGCAAATTCATTTAAAGAAGTTTAAAAAATTTAGATCCTAAACTATGTTCTTCATTCATAAAAAGTATAGATCCTCAGCTAAAACTACTAAATTTTGGTTCTTGAACAGACATCAATACTTAACAGTACTACTTTGTCGATCCCTCTTATCTATTAAAATAAATTATAATAAAGCTACGTACTTTTTTAATCCTTAATTTCTCATTTATTTAATATAAAAATATATACATCGTAACATCCATATTGAGAATTGAGATATACATTGTATATTATATATAATATGTTATAGGTAAAGCAAGTAAGTAACAAATATATATAGAATAGATATCATGAAATACAAAAACAAAACTTGAATAAGAAACATTTATATTAGTTAATAAAAATTTTAAAAAAGTGAGAATTCAGTCTGATACCGTGAAAAAGAAGCTGAGAATTTTGGACTGAACTTTGAAATTTTAGAGAAATTTTTTGTTGTTGTGTGTTGTACAGTTGTAGCGTGAAATGACTGAATGAAAGATAGATAATTAAGTCTTTCTTTATTTTAAAGTTGTTTTCTAATTAAATGAAAAGGAGGTGGGGCCAGATGAGGTGACCAAAATTTAATTTAAACATAAAAATAAAAAATTGACGCAACTGCAGTTATTCAAATTCGAATTCACAATGTGGGGTCCAAACGCGAGACAAAGCAGCTAAATTAGCCAGTGCACCGAGATGTGTTTTGTGTTTTAGAGTGAACAATTAAATCTATATCCATTCTCTAGGTATAATATATGGTTTAAGTGTGAAACTATCAATTGTCGTCTAACATAATTANTACTCGGTGCACATACACCCCCACTGCTCCACATGGGCCTGCCTCTACTTTGGACTACTCTAGTTGGTAATCTATTTAGCAAATAGACTGCGGTATAGACTTCTTCTATTCAAAAGCATTTAGGCATCCTTTTTTTCCTGCCAACATGCATCTTGTTATCTCCATCACTGTTATGTTCTTCTAAAAAACATCATTCTATTCTGGAGCGTAGCTGACAACGAATTATTGTTGAATACCCAAATTTTTACTGTACTTGTTGAACCGATACGAAGTATATTGAGTTTCATTATATGATTTGATATACTTCAATAGACATCTACCTCCTTTTCTATTACAACATTGAATTCCTTAAAATAGAAAACACTTGAGAATTGCTGCTAAGAAAGTAGAGACATGTCATTCTAGTTAGATCATTTACAAAGAGAATGAAATATTTATTTTCACTCAAAGAAGTTGTCCTTATTGGTCAACATAAGTCTGCATAAACCAACTCTAAATTTTCCTTAGTCATTCAAAGACTTCCTTTTGGAAAGTATCGACTATGCATTTTACAAAATTGACATGACTCACAAATATATCTACACATTTCAATTTTGGGTACATCAAGCACCATACTCTTTGATTGCATATACACCAATAACGTAATATTGTAATGACCAAATTTGATGCCAAAACCGAGTATAATTCAATTCAACATTAAAAAATACCTATCAACAGAATAACATAAAATTGAAAAAGAATTCTCAATCATGCTAATTTTGGCCACTTTACATCCCTTTGAATCATAAATGACATTTTTTATTCTTAAAATTAAGAGAATAATTTTTATGATGCAACTGAGCAACGCTCAATAAGTTTTGAGTTAAATTTGACATACAAAGAACATCATGCATGAGTTTCATACCTTCATCAGTAGAAAATTTTACAGACCCTCTACCTTGAGTTTGCACTAATGCTCCATTCCAAGCTTCACTTTATTTTTATCAGATTTTTTCAAGGTAACAAATAAATTTTCATCAATCTCCATGTGTTTTGTATATGTGCTATATCAACATACCAATTACATTCATTAACATGTGATGTGTGCTAGGCAATGCAAACCTCCACCTCTAATTCTTTTAACTTGGTGATTATTCGCGAAATTTATTCATTAGGAAGTCTGACCACTTTAATTTTGATTTTGCTTACAATATCTTTCAATCTGCATATAGTTCTTCTCTAATTGGTTTATCTTCTTACAAATACCACAGGATGAAAATTTTTATTTTCTCGACGAATCACCTTGGTTTTCACCAAATTTTACCTCCCCAGAGTTATCTAAAGGAGGCTTTTTAAATTTCTTTTCGTTGCTTGAATTTATGTCTTACTTGAACGGCATATTGTACTATCCTATCGCTTCTCATAGTCACTCTTTGCTCTTAGACTTGTAATTTGGAGATCAATTCAGCTATTATAAGACTAGTCAAGTCACAAGACTTTTCAATAACAAAGATTTTTTATTCAACTTGTCTGGAAAGCTGACCAAGATCTTCTTTATAACTTTCTGATCTGAAAAATTTTCATCTAATATTCTTATCTGGGTCACAATCTCCATTAGCTTGGAAGAGTATTCTTTCACACTATCTGAGTCCTTCATCTTCAAAAGATCAATCTCTTTCTTCAAAGTTAAGACCCTAGACTTTACTTTGTTGTTGCCTTTAAACTCCTCCTTTGACTTATCTCTGACCTGTTTAGCTGTTTTACAAGACATAATTCTTGTAAACATCACTTCTATAAGACGTGAATATATGTAAGTGAGAGCTCTTGGAGATCTAGTCACTAACTCATAATACTTTTTAATTTCATTGAGAGTTGTATTATCTCTCAAAGGTTGGACTGCAGGTTCCCCTCTCTCCACAACTTTCCGTAAGTTTAGATCCTTTAGATGAGCCTTCATCTTGATGTCCCAAAGTGATAATTCCTTTTGATAAAAATTAGAGGGCTCGTCATTGGATGTGTCATGACTTTACTCAGCAAATAAATTCAAGAAAACTCAGAAACTAGATAAGCCAATCAACAAGATTTAATTTAGATCCCTTAGGAATAAGCTCTGATACCATGTTAGAAAGAATTTTTTTTTTAAAGCTACAAGGAGGAACAATAGAGAAATTGCAGTTGTAAATTGCTACAACAATTTGAAGAAGGAGAAGGTTGAAACTTTAGATTTCTATTTTTCTCTGTATATTTCATTTCAAAAACTTTTGTATACATAAAATGTGAGAATTAAAAATCACATATAAAGCAAAATATCTCACACTAAATTATGTATATATGGGGTTCAATAACCACAATTTATTTTAACCCAAAAAACATGTCTATTATAAAACTAAAAAATATATACTAATCTTGAAATTTCTAGAAAAATCATAATTTCCTAACACTTATCATAGTTTAAGAAATGATCAAGGATGTTATTGTATTTCTTTATCTTTTTCCATTTGTCTGATACCGGCAACTACTTTATGAAAATTAGTTACTTCCTTCATCCTAGTTTATGATGTAGTTGGATTGAGAATGAAGTTTAAGAAATATAAGGAGACTTTACTATATTTTAGTACTACCTTTAAAATAAATTTTTAGATAGAAGAGTACAACTTTATGAACTTTTTGCCAAATAAGTGGGATCAAACATGGGTAAAATATTAATAGTATCAATAAATATTTTCCAAATAAAAAAAATATCATTTTTTAGACCGAATAAAAAGAATAATATGAATATAAATTGGGATAGAGAAAGTAACTTTTTTAGACTCTCTTTGAGCAGGTTCTTTTACAAGCAAGTACACCTCTCTTTGTTTCTTTTTCTATATTATGAAAGCAGACATAATTATTATTTTGACATTTACTTGATAGTCACATTTTCTTTTTGTAATACAAGCATTAAGAGACTTGTACAGAACTCTAAGTAGCCCTGTAGAACTCAAAGAACTGAAAATTAGAGAGAGGTGATACTCATGAGGAATCATGCACTAAATTTCATGCTAACCGGTAATTAATTGTTGATATATATCATTTCTATCTTGTAGTTAGACATCATGACTATATTCTTTCTAGCCAGATTGATTGCTTTAAACAGGTTGAAATTTGGTATATAAAATTTATAGGAAGATTTTATTAATTTTTTAAAAATTGAAGAGTTGGCAAAATTTTAGGTCTAACAAATTTCATATTATATTAGAGGTAGATGTACATTCTTTTTGATATAAATGTCGTATTTGACATACATTTATTTTATTGTTTCAGGTCATATAGTATGATGTGCAAATACCATACGGAAGATTTTCATACTACGAAAAGTTATGGAAATTATTTATGGGCTATGCAATTTGAAAATTTATTATTACGGATATTTTATAGTAACAGTTACAATGACAATAACTATTTAATCTAAACATGTTATATTATCTTTTAGTTCACTGATACATTAACATCATGAATTAATATTTTTGTTTGTTTATTTAGATTTAATAAAATATATTATATCCTAATTAATAATAATATGTTTAATTAGCCTATTCATTATAATTATTGTTAAATATTTTTTTGGGTAATTAAAATAGATTTTATTAATTACCAAGGAAAAAAATACAAACTCAGGGGTGAATAAACCTAATTTCATCCCCTCTAAAAATCGAAGACCACAACCAAAATAAACAACATTCATATAGACAAATAAGTTAACTGCACAAAATAAAAATAACTAGGCATCCTCCAATGACTCCATCAGTCGTGTTAAGTGCTTGCTATTTGGAACTTTGATGCACACATTGATCTTCAGATTGTAAATTATCATGCTCGCATGTCGACTTTGTTGTTGGTATACCCTTGTGTCCCTTTTAATCCATATATCATATATGACTGCAACAAAAAAAGCTTTTAACATCTTGCATGTCATTATTTTCCTCCTAGAAGTCTACATCACCCACTTCCATTCATCTTCCTAATGTAGAATAGTTCGAGTCTATTTCATCCAAAGAAGTATATTCTGCAAGACAACTTTGGAGTAAGAGCAATCAAACTATATATGTGAGGTAGTTTCATCAGCCATATTACACAAGACACAATTGGTATTCATGTTCATTCCTATTGAAGGATTAAATACTCATGGAAAGCGGTTGAAGTGTTGAAGCATCAAATACTTAATGGAGGCAGTTGAAGGAAAGGCAGCGAGTTATAATCAGTTGTCTATAATCAGCCTTAAGTACACAAGTTAGTTAGGTTCTTTATTAGTGTTTAGAAGAGTTAGTTAGGATACTTATCTAATCCTCATGTGATGTGTGTGTGTGTGTGTGAATATATATGTAATGTTAGTATATTCAATACACAAGGATACATCAATAAGAAATATACATATATATTCTCTTGACATTCCTTCTTTTTCTCTCAATCTTCTTCTTATATTACTTTCTTTCTTTGATCTTCTCGTGTACATCAAGAACACTATCAATTTCATATAGTAACATGATTTCAGAGCCTAGCCATTAAATCTAGGCAGTTGTTCAATCTGGAAAATTTGAGTTAATTGAGTTTTTGCAATTTCATCTAACAATGGCAAGTAACAAAAGCTTGGGAAATATTGAAAGAACTGGAGTTGAGGCAGAGAATTTACAATCTTCTAACTCTGCTCAAACTACTAGAGTTGACTATAAGATTCTCTAAAATTTGAATTAGATGTCTCAGAGTTTTTTTCCAAATCTATAAGGAATGAGGAGGCCTACGATCTATCAAATTAAAGCTCTATGAGCCTAGTTTCTAATGCATAAATCATTTGCTAATATGACTTCGTAGTAGAGAGATATTCATATTTTTTGTGAGATTGCGCAAGCAGGTGATGAGGACCAGAGAGGTTCCATGATAATAGTATTTCATGCCACCAAAATGATGCATTGGGCAACGTGACACATTTCCCCTATGTCGGCCAGCCTCTATATAAGTGTTTTACTCAGTTTGTTCATTTCATTTATCATTTTCCTAGCATCTTCTTGACCAAGAAACTTCTCAAGCTTATCCTATGGTGGTATAATCAATTCTTAGGGTAGAAATCATATTCCAAAGTTATTATTGATATCGGGAAGCTAGAAGCTATATGTAGCTCATATTTGGGCAACATTTTCAGCAGTTTGGTGGCTGCCTTGTCTTGGATTGATTGGTAATTTATTTTCCATTTGTTTATAGTTTCCTAAGACGATAAGGATGGTGGGTAATTTCCTTGGAGGTTCTACCATCAAATTTATAGAAAACTAGTTGATAAGCTCCATTTTGTATTGTTTTTCTTGTCAAAATTCTTAGTTGTGTTGGCTGTATTTTGGCAGTAGCATGGGCTTCCTTTAGGAAGAATCTTCATGGTGTTGAGGCTCAGGATTCGGCTTAGCTTAAGTTCATCAGATTTGAGGTATGTTAAGATTTTCGTTCCTCTGTTTCGGCATAATTCTGGTTCCAATCGTATTCTTGTCTTATGGTGTGAGTTTTTTGTATTTTTAGTTGTTGTTTAGATATTGTATATGTGTGCTTGGGGGATTTTTGGTTGTGGTATTCCCCTCATATATTAAGACCATAAAATTGGGTAATAGTTTAGTTGGTTGTCGTGCGATGATAGGATGTTGGAAGGTTTCTTTTGTGGTCTGCATTGTAGCGTTGTTCATGATTTTATTTGGCTTATTAATGGTTTTACTAATGTGTTATGAATAGATGAATGGTGCTATTTGTATTGTCCTCTAGTTAGTATATGAGCTTGGGGGATAGAGTTGTTAGGCTATGATCTTTCAGCCATTCGATAATACACTGAGAACTAGAACTTAAGGATGAATTCTATAGTGTTGATAGTTGGACTAGGATGTTGTGGTGTTGCCTAAATGTATGGCTATATTGTTGTATGTGTGTTGTGATTGGTTGTTGATATGATTGTCTCCGAGGGCTTAGCGATACCCAACGACTATTGAGTATTTCAAGTAGGGGTCGAGCCTGAGGCAAAACCGATCAGGGTGGCTGTGGTAGCTCGCTCTGAATGGTTGGGCTTATGTTGGGATTATACTCACGGGTGTTTGGATGTGGATTCATTTCGGCGCACCTGATCCTTGTACAGTTTATTACGAGACTAGTGTATGGCCGTTGAGTGTTTTCGGTGCATTAGTGACATAATACAAGTGTGGGGCCATTGAGTGTTAGCGGTGCACCTTGCTAGTACATGTCATTAGACTTGTAAGACCGCGAGACATGCCTCGACAAGGTCGGGTTGTGATATGATTGATGTGCTGTGAGTTTACAACACTTTCGACGCTCAACGCTAAGAAAATAACATGAACTTAGGTATGTTTATATGGATATAATACACTTTTTCTTTGATTATAGGATAAATAGGTGTTAGAGCAAGAATGTGCAAAAGATAGTCTGAAAATGCAGAAAATAGGCTTAAGTCACAAGTCTTAGTACGAGCCGTAGGTTGATGCTACGAGTCGTACTGTAGATCGCGCAAAGTTTCAGATGGTTAAGTATGAAGAGTGCATCCTACGACTCTCAGTACGAGTTGTACAATGCTTGTATGGACCGTAGTATTGAGTCGTGGAGAGATTTAGAAGATTTGCACAAGAGGCCGACTCCTGACACGGATAAACAATATGAGTCGTGGCGTCAAGGTATGAGTCGTACCATCACACTCGTTAATAACTTCATGAAAATTGAGAATTCTTAGAGTCAGACCACAGAAGCACAGTACGACTCATAGAAAGTATGTACGAGTCATACCAAGGTCCAACACTTAGTCAAATTTTAGCCAGTCAATGACATACGGGAAGTAGGTACGGCCCATACAAACTTGCTACGGATTGTAGGATTAGTCGTGACACAGACGACATTAGTTATGGAAATTCACCCTGTTAGCCTAGGAAAAGAATTTTTATGTTTGTATAAATATGTTTTATATTTTATTTTCATTAGACAACATTAGAGGATGTCAGAATTGAGTTAGAGAACATTGAGACAAGATAGAATTTAGTTGATTGGCTTGTGATCAACCTTTTCTTGATTTTCTCTTAATCTTCATACTTTGTTCTTGAGGATTTTGCTGATATATTTCAAGAAGTTTTTCTCTCATCCATAATTGTAAGTATTGATTTATGTATTTAATTATGAATGCAAATCACAATCTTACAACTATGAGAGGCTAAAACCTCCATAGCTAGGGTTGTGGAAACCATGATGGATTAACAAGCTTAAGTTGCATAAAAGTGATTCAAAATCAATGAAAAACACTTGTATTGTATTCTCTTCATGCTTAAATGTTTTTTAACGGTGTACAACGTTAGGACTTGCCTGAATTCTTTACTTGCTTGAGCCTAGAGAGGTAGAGATTAGGAAAAGAGAATTACAACAAAGGCTTGATCTTGATGTTCATTGTATTAACTTGAGTTGTAGTCGTAGGATAGTTAAATTTAGGACATATTGATAACAATTAGTTTGCAATCGCTCATGAGACCTGACCCGGTGATTGAGTATAGTCATCCAATAGGGACAAACCAGTCGTTTGGATGAACCTTAGTTATCAGTTTTACAAGTAAGCATTGGTGATGATCACGTATGTATACCCAAAACAGTTATGAACCCATGGGGAACACAAACCCTAGTTATCTTTCATTCTTGATTTCAACCAAAATTTTAACAGTTGTTTTTAATTATTGTTTTCTTTACAACCCCCAATTTGAAGTAACTACCCAACAAGTTCACTTATTGGCTTTAGTCTAACTCTTCCATATTCCCTGTGGGTTTGACCCCAACCTCTTAGTTGGGTTCTTTATTGACAATGTCCGCTTCATACTTCGGTAGGAGGTATGGTTTGAATGTTATTAAAAAGTGACGCCGTTAACGGGGAATATGGCTAAGACTAGATTATTTGCTTGTATTCGACTTTTTGGTAGTTATTTTCTTAATTACAGTTTCTTTTTGTTTTTGATACCCATAGGTTGTTTTCTGGTGAATGCCAAGACCTCGGAGTAGTGGAGATCCCCTGATTCTGTTGAACCCCGAAATTGAACGAACACTGCGCAGAATGAAAAATTAGGAACATAAGAGATGCCCGCATAGCTGAAGAAGCTAGGCAAGTTGAGCTAGCTCGGCAAGCTGCACTTCAGGATGCGGAAGATGCCAGAGAAGAGGTTGTTAATGCTGGTCGACATGGGAGGGCAACAGAGGTCATAGACTTGCCCCTCAGTCCTCGATGATGAGGACCCAGACATTGATGAAGTTGGGTTAACTGGAGCAATTGTGCCACCACCACTGCCCGCTGGGGCCAAATTCGACATCACGAGCACCATGATTCAACTATTAAACATGAAAGGGGTGTTCAGTGGTCATGCAGCGGATGACACTAACCTACACTTGATGAACTTCGTTGGAATATGCAAGGCGTACAGGTTGCCGGAGTTAGCCAAGATGCCATTGGGCTCAGATTTTTCCCCTTCGCTCTATCAGGGGAAGCCACTTTATGGTTATCAGAGTTGCCCAACGACTCCATAACCAACTGGAGGGAACTCAAGCAGGAATTCTTAAAGCGATTCTTTCCTCCCTCTAGAATGTTGCAGCTTAAGGATGAGATTTACAATTTTCGAAAGCTCAAAATCGAGGCACTTCATGAAACCTGGCTAAGGTTTAAAAAGAAGTCGACAAAGTGCCTGAACCATAAGATCCCAGATGACAATTTGTTAAAAAATTTTACAGCTCTTTAAACAATAGCACAAAAGTTGTGGCAGACACGGTTGGCAGGAGGAGCATTGATGAGTCACACCTAGGAGCAAGCTGCTACTATCCTTGACAGGGTGACCAAGACAAACAGGGCATGGCATACTAGGGAGGCAGATGCAGCTGTCGGTACATATGTTATTGGTTTGACTGCAGACCAACGTAGGAAGGAAGAAGAACACGACCAGGAGTTGGCTCACATGCACACATCATTGAATTTTCTTACAAAGAACATTATGGAAGCAGGAGCCAAAAGGATAAATACAGTGGGGACACAAGTAGTAGAACCGGGGCAGATCATTCTAATTCCGAGAAAGAGGCAAATTTCTTGGACAACCAAGTGGTGGGTTTTCGAGCCAACGCCCAAGCGTCTAGACAAGAAAATTGGCACCAAGGTTCTAGAAACCATGGTTAGAACCAATACAGAGACAACTACAAATTAAATAGGTACAGAGGTAGGAGCTGCGGACGTGTGCGCGATGGAGAATGAAGAAGAAACGAAGGCTACCGCAATAACCAGGCTGGAGTTTATGTGCCTCCCAATGCATGATAGGGGGAGGCTGGGTAGTCAAAGTTATAGACCATGATGGCCGAGATGCTGAAAATGGTGAGGTCCACTGATGAGCAATTGAAGGAGATCCGTGGTGATATATCAAGTATGGGTTAGAGAGTGGAATCTCATGCAACAACCGTCAAGCATATTGAATAGTAGCTTGGGCGACTGTCAGCATCACTGAATCCTAGAAAAAAGAGTATATTACCTAGCAACACCATCCAGAACCCAAAGAATGATGGCCACTACATGGCGGTGATGACTGGGAGTGGTAAGACCACAGTTGACCCCCCTTTTCTGGTTGTAATTGAGCGGAAGAAAGAGAACATGATTGAGGAGGATGAGAAGAGTGCTGAGATAGAGAATGTTGAGTTGCCATAGGCCCCAATATGTGAGAAAGAACCTGACATTGATCAAGGAGCAACTCAATTGCACCGAGCTATCCCGTGACCACCGCCACCGTTCCCTCAAAGAATGAAGAAAAAGGCATAGAATAGTAAGTTCCAGAAATTCCTTTCAATGCTGAAGCAATTATCTCTGAACATACTATTGGTTGAGGCGTTGGAACAAATGCCGGGATATGCTAAGTTTATGAAGGACTTGGTGATAAAGAAGAGGTCTGTAAGCTATGAGTCGGTAGACAATATACATCACTGTAGTGCCATAGCTACACGGGTCCTGGATCAAAAGAAGGAAGACCCAGGGGCTTTCACAATACCTTGCACCATTGGCAATGTTGAGATCACAAGGGCACTCTGTGATCTGGAAGCAAGCATCAACCTGATGCCCTTGGCAGTATTCAAGAAATTGGGCTTAGGAGCCCCCACATCCACCACTATGCTACTACTTATGGCCGGCAGAACTGTGAAGAAGCCAGTGGGGATCCTGTTCGACGTGCTTGTGAAGGTAGACAAATGCATATTCCCAGCAGACTTCATGATTTTGGGTTGCGAAGTTGATTATGAGGTCCCCATAATTTTGGGGCGACCATTCCTCGCGACTGGGAGGGCCTTAGTAGATGTGGAGGCTGACCAACTGAAGTTTAGACTAAACAACAAAGAGGTCACTTTTAACATTTTCTGTGACGTTAAATCAGACGCTTCTTGGGAGGTAACCGAAGTGGTGGCTTGGTGAAGTCTGAGTAACCGGGCCACCTGCGTCGTGCCGCAACGTTAAATCAAGCGCTTCTTGGGAGTCAACCCAAGTGATTGAACTAATGTGTGTTCAGCGTGCAGGGAAAACAAAAATAGGAGGCAGAAAGACTGCTAAAAGAGCATCTGCTACGGCTCTCAGTATGACTCGTGATAGCATCATATGAGCCGTAGCAAGAGGCGTGGTGAGGTTCATAGAGGTATTTCAAAGCAAAGACCTATGAGTCATCATACGTACCGTACCCACCTTGTATGAGTCGTAGGATGTACTCGTAGGTCCTCAGGTAAGTTTTTCAAAACTCTGACTTACGGGTCCAAGGGACTAGTCGTGACCGGTCAAAATCTTTAAACTTACTTGACTCGACCCAAATTTCAATTCTGCCCTTCTCCTATTTTAAACCCTAGACCTAAAACAACCCTTTTTCCCATGTAAACAAAACCATAGTATGAAGCATACCTACGAATCCCTCACACCCTAACTCAAAACAAAGAACAATCGAGCAAATTTTTTTCTCAAGCAAGTCATCTCAATCCCAATTTTATACTACCAGTCGAAGAAAGACGCAACAAGTAAGTGTATTATATTTAATATCGAGAAACTTATTTGCTTGATGTCAGGACTGTCAAACCCCTGTGAGTCTTTGTGGTTGCTCAAAAAATTTGAAGGATACAATTATCAGGGGTGTTATTGAACTATGTGCGGCTGGGGAAGCATTATTTTAGGGGATGAACTTGTGCATTGAAGCATTTAACTTGAGTTAGGGGTAGTGATTAAAAAGGGGAGGGATGAGTAGTGCTAAATGAATTTAATTACATGCCTAGACCTGGGAAATTCTGAGTACCCAATCATGAAAAAGAATCCCTGTAAACTGGACCAGAATCGAATAAGTTAAGAAAGAGGAATGGAACATAGTACGGTTCGTGGTTTGTCACTATGAGTCATACTATGCATTCGTAACCAAGACCTGAACAGGGCCAAGCCAGATGGGGCAGAAGGGTCCTTCCTACGACTTATGGAATCGACCTACTGGTCGTACCATGAGTCATGGAAAAATATAGAGAAAATGGAAGTGTAGGGGAATTGTCAGACGACTCAAGGCACGAGTCGTACCTTCATGGTACGAGTCATACCTTCATGGTACGATTCGTACCTATAAGTCGTAATGTGCACATAGAGTTTCTAGGACTTCATACGAGTCATACCTCCATGGTACGACCCGTACTGTCGACCCGTGGATACTGAAAATTTCTTTTCTAGTTTTTCTTTCTCATATATGGAATTCTAATTCTCTTCTCTACAGGAACAATGACAATGAAACGCAAAGCATCCAAAGCAACTGCACGGAGAACATTACATGATGAAACATTTGATTCCGAGGCTCAACAAGCAGGCAACCCCCCTACTGGTTCAGTTGAGGAGTACCAGGTTGATACATCAGATACTGACGGAACCAGAACCACTAGGGAAAAGGCAAAAGCACAAGCCGCAACAACTACTGCCCCAGCTCCCTAGTCTGAAGAGGGAGCTAGAGAAGGTAATCAGGAGTCGGGAAACAACTCAAATGTAGAAGAAAGGTCTGAGGAGACCCAATCTGGAGAGGCAAGTGGCAGCGATGACTCAGAGGAGGAGGCTCCTAATGCTGCGCAAGAGTAGACTCCGTCTAGAGAAAAATCGCACAGTCCGGTGGAGAGTGTCGGGAGCTAGAGAAATTTATGAGCAAGACATTTCTCTTACCGCAAAAACAAGCCAAGATGGAGCATCCAGGAAGAACCGCGGATCCTCACAAACTCACTGAATGAAGTTGAGGAGATGAAGCGGATATTCAGCTTCTATGACTTTGAGTGGATGGCCAAGACTCCATCTTAGTATACCGCAGTATTGGTCTGGGAGTCTACACCAATTATTTTTCCACCATGGAACAAAAGGCTAAGGAGGGGCAGAAAATAAAAGACCAGCCCCGACTGGAGAGTGTTTTGGTATGAGGATGAGAGGTAGACATATCAG